>ANSM01006788.1:0-19955 GCA_000347735.1 Cercospora canescens BHU | reverse complement strand
TACCTGCACTCGTCGGGCCAAGTGGCCTCCCGCCTACCGCATCGAGCACATCGCGACTGCCAAGACCTGCGCCGGGTCCTCCCGTTTGTTTTGAGTCTGTGTTGACTATCGCGACCACCGCTCGCTCGACTGTCGACGCGATATTCATCACCCTCGACTTGTCTTGATAGCGCCTCTTACTACGTGCATTGTGATCGCATCAATTACGCGACTCCAACTATACCAACACCTCCGGGCTTCTCACTGCCGCTTACCATCATGTCGACCTCGTGGCTCCAACGGCAACGCAAAGCCCAACTGCTCGAACTCTCGGAACAAGCGGGTTTGAAACAGTGCGTCCGCGATCCACTTACTCATGACGCTTGCGGCGCTGACGGAAGTGCAGAGATGAAGATACGCGCAAAGACGACATTGTCGAGAACTTGAACGAATACCTCCAGACCAACTCGACGCGTTTGTCGCGTGAGCCGGCATTCTCTGGCTACTTCGGTACACGCTCCACTCCCGGCAGACCTCTACGCGCAAGCGCGAGCGAGTTCCTCCCCGACAGTGTAGGCGAAGTAGTGGAGGAAGTGAAGAGTGTGGTGAAGAGCAGAGGACGACGCCCGACAAAGGTCAAGCAGGAATCCGAGTGAGACGACACCGCAATCACGATGCGTGTTGGTCGTACTAACAGAAGCGCAGAGATGACACGGGGGTCCTTTCGTCTCCCGTGCAGGCCGTGGTGGCTTCTGCGAGCAACGCTCTGTCGCCAGTCACGTCGGCCTTGTCTCCATCGACACAGCTGAACCCCCGCACGCCCGCTCTACGTGGCGGCGCTCGCAGACAGTCTCAACTTCCAGGACCGCCATCACCGGCCGCAGTGGCAGAGCTCGCCGAAGACGCCTCACGCGAAGTAGTGACCGGCTTCAAGAATCTTTACAGCAAATCTGGCATTGACGGACAGATCTCCAACTTGCGCGAGATCCTCTCTGGCGTGCAAGGCATTCACCTCACCGTCCTCCTTCTGGAGGCCATTGCCTTGCAGAGGGAAATCTTCCCGTGGGAATACGCGTTCTCCATCCCAGCCACACCCGTCACCCCAGCCAGAGCCGTGTTCCTTCCCAATCTGTTCATCTTGCTCACGTCCTTCTACTGGTCGGCCACCCTGACGTGGTCGTTGACATCGATCTTTGTGCCACTACTGTTCGCCTACTTTTACAATCTCACGATCCGCGACGTCAAGCGTGGCAATGTACGCGTCTCTGTTGCGAGATATGCTGCTGATCCAATGACGTACAATCTGGTCAAGGCGCTCGCCACCTGGCTGGTCTTCAAGCAAGGCGTTACGTTCGGTCTCATCCAGCCCGAGACTGTCGATCGCATTGAAGATGGCATCTGGGGTGGCTCCAATGCTCTTTTAATCGGTGCAGGGCTGGGGGCAATTGGTGCTTTGTATGAAGCGGCACAAAGGCGTGCTGTGTCCTAGGCCGAGCTGGCCACATGTCACCGTACAGCAACAGGTCAGCCGCATGCAGCAATGTCACCTGGACATGAGAAGTCGAAAATGAAGCGCAAACAACAGATCTGATTTACGACTGGGGGTGTATTGGAACGGAAATACTGTTGGGTACATTGCGTGAAGCTTGTACAGAGGAGTTGGACGATTTGCAATCATCACGATGTTTGGGAACTTAAGTGCGCTCGCTGGCGTTTGACGGATTGTTTACTGAATTTTGACAAATTGAGATATCCAGAGGCTTCGCAATGGCAATGAAATGATTTCTGCTTTCAACGCTCTCCACATATGAAATAGTCTTCTGGACGAGCCCGCCAAGGCTGAGGTGGCTGGACACCGAGTTCAGCACTTCCCTGCAAGCTCTCCTTGATCCTCATGCATGTCAGACGATCAATGTCAAGCACAGCGTTTGTCCGTATACATGGCAGGAAGCAGAGCTGTGCCACCCCGAGACTGACTCCATGACCTCGGCAAAGCTCCAAGATCCTATCATCCACCCCGCCATCATGAGAGGCCCACTGGTGTGATATCACATTGACATACCGACTCGAGTGATCACAAGACTCACACGTAGGGGGGATTTGGGACGGGAAATTCGCAAATGCCAGGCCTCCCGAGCATCGACGACCCAAGCGAGAGGAGTCTTTGGAAAAGAAGCCCAACACTCCATCAAGAACGTTCCCTGCAATGTCGCCAACGCAAGAGGACAAAAGCAACCCCAACGACCAAATCATCCTCTTCACGTTTCCGGAATCCGTGTTCGGCCGTCGAATAATCCGCTATCTCAACCTGCGCCAGATCCCCTACACTCAGATCCGTGTTCCCCCAAATCTGCCACGACCCATCCTCTCCGAAAGACTAGGAATCCACTATCGTCGTATCCCAATACTCTCCAACGGACGAGACATCTACATCGACACTCGTCTCATCCTGCGCAAGCTCGAATCGCTCGACACAGTCGGCGATCCAGCCACTCGACTCGGAGCCAAAGATTCTTTTGGAAGCGGCATCGAAGATATCCTCGAAGAGTTCATCATTGATGGCGGGCCGTTTTGGCGGACTGCGGGGTTGATCATTCTGGATTCGCCTTTGATGCAGGATCCCGTGTGGGTGAGAGATCGATTTGAGGGGAGTGGAGGGCAGTTTACGAAGGAGAGATTGATGCAGTCGAGGGGTTGGAATTTGAGTCAGGTGAGGTTGTATTTTGAGATGGTGGAGAAAATGTTGGGGGATGGGAGGAAGTGGCTGTTTGGTGGGGAGGGGCCGGGTCTGGTGGAGATTCATGCGGGATGGGTCTTCGACTGGGCGGTAAGCATGGCGGAGGGCGTCCCGGATGGAAGGTATGCGGCTAAGGAGGATTCGAAGAGGGAACTGGGCGAGAATAGGTTTCCGAAGGTGTGGGCTTGGGTGAGAAGGTTCAGAGGGGTGACCGAGGAGGCCGAAGAAAAGAATCATGGCGCGAGCCCCTTAGAAGAGGGGACTGAGGCTGAGGATGCCGTTGTTGAGAGAATTTTGAACGCATCCTTCACGGAAATGGATGATCTGGCTTTCGACGAGGATGATGTACTGGGGCTGGAGAAAGGCCAGATGATTAGCATTTCGCCCACCGACTTGGGGCTTCACTCACAAAGACGAAGGCAAATTAGTAGGGCTGACAAAAGATGAAGTCGTGATTGAGAGTTTGGTGCCCAATGAGCGGGGTTTTTTGCGTCTGCACTATCCAAGATTCAACTTCAAGAACCTGCCACTTGGCTGAGACAACCGAGATCGCACATTTTGAACGGATTTGGCAGTAGAGCATCTGTGACGGTCTGATGGTTGAACATGGAGACTATGTATGATCGGATGTAAACATGGTTTTGGTTATAGCAAAGCTCATAAATGGTGACGTCTTACAGACGTGCAGCAAGTAAACGACCCTGAAACTCTTTGACCTGGAGACCTCTCCAGTATAGTCGATTTAACACATACCACTTCGATCATACGAAAGCTCCGTCATGGAGCCTAGCAATTCTCAAGATGGCAGGCCGCAACGCAAAGGCTTGTATAGAATTACGATCCTAGCATACCGAAAGGATGGCATGTCTGAAGAGGAATTTCACAAGCATTGGACCGATAGTCATGCTCCAAAAGTCAGCGAGCATTTACGCAAGCACGGGATAGTCGGCTACACTCAAGTGCGATCAGATTGCGTGTAGCCAGAAACGAGAATCTCCTGGTCGCTAATCGGCACCAGTATCACACACCATCATGGGTACGAGCCGAAGCAAGAATTCATTTACCTGCTTTAGGTGACTTCACAGTCGACAATGCAGTCGATTACGACGGATTCGTTGAGTTGAGAATGCCAGAGCTGAGCTGCTTCGAAAGTGCCATGAACGGTTCGTGCACAATTGCACTTGACGGGCTACCACTTACCTGCTCGCCCAATATACAGACCCGTACTATGCGAAAGTTGTTGCACCAGACGAACAGTCCTTTTGGAAATTCGCTACCTCGAAATTCACTATCGGCTGGGAAGAAACCTATATCGACGCTTCGAGGGATGGGCAGGTAGCGGCTGTCGTGAAGGGTCAAAGCGGACATGGAGCGAAATTGAATCAGGAGTCATGAATCAAATCTGGTATTCAGATAAATGAAAATGAAGTCCCTCTATTACTCATTCTTCCAGGCAATAATGCGCCAGCTTCACACATGCGTCTGATGACATTCGGCGTGTCCGTCTTCTTCTTTTTCGCAACCACCCTTAGCTTGACATAACTCAGCCAGCGTGTCCCATCTTCTTTCCGCTCAATACTGTCATTGAGCACTTCGCACACCCATTTCACAATTTCATCTCTTCTCTGACCTTCCTCAGGCTCAATGACATTGAGGAAATCCGACCCAAGTTTTCTCACCCACCCTTCCAAACTCCCGTCATGAAGCGATACCTTGCTCGGTTCGTGATGCGTTCTGCACTCTAATACATCAAATCCGACAGCCTCCAGCGCCTCTCGCATCCACTCTGGGCTCGGACAAAACCACGGATTCGCATCTCGTCGCTCATCCGAAGAGATGCCGTAGATGGCCATGGCGGCCGTCAGGGCTGTGATAGCCTCCGGAACAGTACCCGCAGCACCGCATTCGAACACCACCTTCCCCCCAGGTTTCAAGAGTCGATACACATTCTCGAACAAGATAGACCGATTCTCCGGGGCCCTCAGGAGCCGATGCAATGTCGACTTGCTGAAAACCCAATCCCAGGCTCCCTCCCATCGAATCAGATATCCCGGCGTCTGCTCCAACCTGGAAAGATCGTGCTCGATGAATGTCAGGTTCCCATAGGGCGATTTGTAGTCTGCATGCTCGATGGTCGCAGAAGAATCGTCGAGGCCTACGACGAGTCCATTGGGCACTTTGTTCGCCAACGCAATAGTAACAGCACCATCCCCACATCCGATATCAAGAATTGTGTCTGTTGGTTGTGGGTTCATAAGATCAATCACCGGTCCTGCGAGTCCCGAGACGTGGGTGAGGTCTTTCGAATAGTGTTTGGAGTTCCAGCGATTCTTTCGCCTTTGCTTTGCGGCAGCTGCTGCGGCGTCGTCTCGAACTTTCTGAGCTGCTTGCTCGTCCGCTGTGATTCATTGATCAGTGGTCAGCGACATGCCGAAATAGAAACTATACAAAAGTCACGTTCTTTCCAGTGTAACTTGTTGGTGTCTTCGCATGGGACATTGGCGGGGAAAGCTTCAATCGGCTTACTCATAATTCGGTTGCGAAACGAGTCCCATCTTGGAGGATACTCAGCCAATCTCCTCCAATTGGTCTTCTCCTGCTCATCGGTTGTTGTGGGCGATGGCAGCGCTTCGAACTGCCATTCGCCAAGAGCATGCTTCTCGTCGTTGTAATGGAAGGACATCGCACGTTGAGCGACATTCATATTCTTCACACACGAGCACCTCTGTGGTGGGTCGTGGAAATGTGAAAAAGTGGGGTGCAGTTTCGAGATGAACTCCATATGAAGTCTGTACGAGAAAGTTTGCCAGCCTACGATATCCTTGTATATACCCCCGGCAGGAGGAGCTTTTGAGATTGGGGTCCGTGGAGAGTTATTGATAGCTTCACAGTGACGCATGTCAATTTGTACCTCCCGCGTGTCTCTTTTCCCAGGTGGTGCGAAAATGTAAGCGGAACGGCAAAGGCTCAAAGTCGCTCACCGGTTGAACCGTGATGCGATTGAGATGCTCATGAGCTGCGGCTCGGTATATCAAGCTCATCGTTGAAGCTCACTCATATTTGCACTTTTTGTACCACTCTAGTAATCGGTTCCCGGCTTTGATGAGATAATAGTCGCCGTAAACCAGCCCGTGATCGTAACTACGCTCATCGCCAGCGCGAGGATTGTTGTTTGCTGTAGCGTGCATGAGAATAGCTTCGAAGCCTTGTGATATCTTGGTATCTGCCGGCGTCGAGACATCAGTTAACGCACCCAGATTAGCACCCGGATCACGCTTGTCTATGTCGGAATAAGATATGCTTCCCGCCAAGCCGAGATTGAGAGTGTCGTGCAACAACTGCACCGCACTTCCACGATAGTCGCGCCGGCAATCCACTTGCCGCTCATCAATCGCGTCTTGGAGCAGCAGTAAGCCGCTGGCTGCAATCGTTGCAGCACTCGTATCCCGGGGTGTCACGCCAGCTTCGGCTGCTGGCACGCTGAAATCCCAGAATGGCACACCATCCTCAGGTAAGTGATCCAAGAAACACTTCGCCACCTTTTCGGATGCATCAAGATATTCGCGTTTGCCAGTGATCTGATACATCTCAGCGAAACCATGGATAGCCCACGCCTGGCCTCGCGCCCAAGTGCTGTCATCGGCGAGACCCTGTGCAGTACGACAGAGATAGACTTCGCCATTTGTGGCACTGTAGTCGCACACATGGTATGTCGAGCCGTCGGGCCGGATGTGGTCTGTCATACTCCTGTCTGCATGACTAATAGCAATGTCGAGTAAAGTGTGGTTCCCAGAGTAATTGTTTGCTGCTCGGGCCAGTAAGGGCAGGTTCATCATATTGTCAATGATTACAAGAACTGAGTCGGAATGAGAAGCATTCTGGCTGACAGAACTGTTTCTGTTGTCCCACGATCTGATGACACCCGCGCCTGGCACAAAGCGAGAAGCTAGATTTCCAGCCATCTGTGCGAGTACTGTTTGCCATCTTGTTTCGTTATTGTATGCTACAGCGGATTCGAATGGAAATGCCAGGAAGCCGATGTCATGAGTGTTGGTTAAGTTGCGATTTAGGACCAGCGGCTCAGTCCATGCTTCGGCCATGACCAGCCATGTCGGTAGATCCGGACTGCTGTCGCGATTGTGGCCATGGCGTGGCTTCAGAGTCTTTTGCCGATAGTATAGTTGCCACAGGCTGTCCGGAAAGAACCCAGCAGTCAAACCTGATGCGGATGTATCTACATATGTACCAGGCTTGTGATTTGGGTCATCGGTGAGTTCGGGAGTGTTGTTGTGTGCTCCGCGTGTGTACATAGGCCAGCCAGATGCGCCCTTGGCCGGGGCGCCCTTCAAGGCTGTTCGCCAAATTCGAGCCTCGATATTCTCATTGTGTAATGGCGCACTTGGCTTTGGGCGTGACGGTTTGGCAGCTATTCTGCACGAGAGGAGCAACGACGTCCAGAGTGGCAGCAGCATCTTTTATTTTTGTGTAGTTGGTAGCCACTAAAGTCCGCCGATGATGCTACCAGCAGCCATATATCTACTGCTTCGCGCTGAGCTCTACCGAAGGATTCTGGTAATTGAGGTGTGCCTCGTGTCGATCTTCGGCTCCACCCCATGCGGAGAGTTTCATTCCGAAGGACAGTATACTTATAGCCTTTTAGTTTATACAGATGTGTAGGCAACAGGTCGGGCTGACATTGACCAAGCTAGCAATGATGGACATGGCACATGGCTGCATTGCATGGTACGGGTCATGAGCTTGGCCCACACGTTGATGCTGAACTTGAAGCCAGGAATTACTTTTCGCACAATTAGACTCATGTAGTCCCAAGTTGATCTGTGCGAAGTCTGAACGATGTTAGTATTGCTCAGTGTCGGAAGGGCTTGTGAGGCCTTGATTAGGTGTGACCAAGCCTTACCAGTCAGCCAGACACGATTGCTGATGAAGTGAGAATGTCAGCCGTGATCACCATTGGCTGTGTTGGCGCTCGGCGACCACACAACAGTAGCTGAATCACTTTGGTGAGCATCATGAACGTCCCAGTAGCTGATGCTTAAGCCCGCCTCACTTCCCCTTGGCGATAGGTACTGTGACACCATGTCGAGGTCGAATCGAGACGACAACCAGTGTCTGTTCCAGCAGCACACTGCCCACAAATGCCGTGAAGAATTCTGATTTTGTGCAAAGCATCTGCCTCGCTGCGCCTTTGTACATAATTCATCGTTGCCAGGGTCATGTGTTTCAACACTGAATGACTTTCCCTGGTGCATATGAACAACGGCATTTGCGCCATTCCAGCAGTCACCACGGTCAAGAACCGGTGCTTGTGAAAGGACAGGCGCCTGGAAGATCGTCTTTCATGAATTCAGCCAGTCGTGCAAGGGCATGAGTCCGGCTCATCCTGCTCGGGGGCGCACTCCTCGAGCTTCTCGTCTCAGCAGGGGAGTTTTTGGGCCTTCTTGACTCTCATTATGTGTTGTATGCATTCTTCTGCCGACGAAGGCAGCGAGACTGGTGACAAAGTCGTGTTGTGATCAAGCACCAGCACGTGGACATGGAACCACGCTGCTGTTTCGGGAACCGGCAAACAGGCGCCGACCTTCCGACCGTTCCGACACGTCGGCGAGATAAAGTCGATAAGGCATTGAACACGCTGTGTTTGCTGCCCTGCTTGCTTGCCCGCGCTTCGTCTCGCCGGTATGCTGCGCTGGCGTGTGCATTCATTGCGATGACGACCATCCGAAGACCCTCCATTTCTGATATTCATTGACCCTCGTCCTTCCTTCCGCTCCACTTCCCACCTTCGCTACTCTCCGCGTGCCGCCTCCTGGTTACATACTCAGGAGGACACAATTGCGATACCACCTGATACAGGACCGGCCTCTCCGTCAGCTGTTCCCTGATCCAACGCAGGCCATACGTTGATAGAGTCATACCACCGGGCAAGATGTCCAGACCGAAGCACGGCTCAGAGTCTGTGCATCGGACCGCACGTATCCTATCGTCAATCGCCGCAACTACTATCGCCCTGAGTTGTGGTGCGCCCCAGATTGAATCTCGACGAAATATCGAAGCCGTTTGCTGAGGCTATGCAGGAACAAATTACGGCTTCTCAGCCTGGGCACCACAATTTGCGAATCGCCTGCAGCTTACAGCGACCCAGACGAACCTCATAGGCAATGCAGGAAACATGGGAATGTATGCAATGGGGATACCCGGAGGTATACTCATTGATTCAAAGGGCCCCAGATGGGGAGTGGCTCTGGGCTGCATGTGCCTCGCCATAGGATATTTCGGGCTCAAGAGTGCATATGACAACGGACCTGGCAGCACAGGCGTGCCATTATTGTGCCTCTTCGCCTTGTTTAGTGGCTCGGGCAGTTGTACGGCATTTTCGGCGGCAATAAAGGCATCAGCAAGCAATTGGCCTTCACACCGTGGAACAGCGACGGCGTTCCCATTAAGTGCTTTCGGGCTCAGCGCCTTTTTCTACACGACCATGGCGACTGTCTTGTTCCCGGGGGACACTAGTGGATATCTCAAACTCCTGGCCTATGGCACGACCGCAATGACTTTCCTGGGTATGCTCTTTCTGCGCATAGTCGATGTGACGTCGGACCGGGATCATGTTGCAGCGTATGGAGTGGTACCTGCGGATGAGCCGGAGCCGTCCAAACGACGAGATAGCAACCGCATGCACCGCACGAGCTCTAAGAGTGCTCGAAGTAGCAAGCACCACCGAGTGACAAGCATGGTCAGCAATGAGGATGAGACGGAGTCCCTGGTGACATCTTCGAATTCGAGCGAGCCCGGCGACATACAAGATGACATACTGGCGAGCAAAATTGCATACCAACACGAGGCAGCAGAAATCACTGGCTGGCCCCTGGTGCAGCAGCCCAAGTTTTGGCAGCTGTTCATTCTGCTCGCCCTTCTCTGTGGCGTTGGCCTCATGACCATCAACAACATTGGAAATGATGCGCGAAGTCTGTGGAAGCACTACGATGATTCTGCCAGCAAAGACTTCATCTCAAAACGGCAGCTCATGCACGTTTCTATCCTTTCGGTCTGCTCCTTTCTCGGACGTTTGGCTTCCGGGATTGGATCCGACTGGCTTGTACACCACCACAGCTCACGTTTCTGGACCTTAGTAGCCAGTGCTACGATCTTCGTTGCGGCACAAGTCATAGCCCTCACGCTCGAGGACCCGAATCATCTATTCTGGCTTTCGGGATCCACAGGTCTTGCATACGGGACTTTGTTTGGTGTCTATCCAGCACTTGTAGCAGATGCCTTTGGCCCAAGTGGACTGGGCCTCAACTGGGGCTACATGACCTGGGCGCCTGTAGTGAGTGGCAATACGTTCAATTTGATCTATGGCAGCACTCTCGACAGCCACTCCGTGTTCGAGGGTGACCCCGATGGAGCGAATGGTGAGATGACTTGTCGAGACGGGAAAGAGTGCTATGCCGTAGCATATTGGATCACTCTCGTGAGCTCAGCTGTCGGCGTGGCATGGTGCCTATGGTGCATTCGGCAAGAGAAATTGGCTTTGCTCAGAGACATCAAAGAGAGAGACCGTGCTCATCAACCTTGATGCTTTCACAAGTAGTACGTCGTATTTAGCGCGGTGTTCAGAGCATAGAGGTGCCTGGGTTTTAGACCAGATAGATATTCAAGGCACATAGCCTAGTAAGACATTAACCGAAACATCACGACGGTGTCCATTTCTACACACTTGCGGACAGACTTGCGCACCAGTGTTCGGTAGAGCGCGACCCACAAGCAGAACGAGAGAATGTCTGGATGCTATGATTCAAGAGGATCAGGAACCGCTGTCATTGAAACGAACTAGACACCAACTACTGCACACAACCATTAGCTCGAGAAACAAGGCTACGAATCAACCATCTTATGGAAGTGACACAGCAGCACTTTGCGTGGAGACCACGCATGCCGCATACAGAAAATGGGACAGACGACCCGCAATCCGCGTCTGAACCAGTTCCCGGCACCTTGGGATAGTCGATAACACCGTCTGCTTTTGACGAGACACCGCTCCCTGGCTAAAACGACTAAGGCGGACTTCCAGTAGTGCGACGAAAAATCTTGCCAATCACTGCGGGAAGGATGCGAGGGCTGCGCGGAATAGCTTTTGCGATTCAATCGCGACGGCGTTTCGTGCTTGTCAGAGGCACAGTCAAGCCGCTCCAAGCGCGACCGAGAGTCGTCGGCTGTCCGACTTTCTAGGTTGAGGAGAAGGTTCGGAGCCGAGATGCACGACATTGCTGGCATTCTCCACAAGCCTGCTCAAAGTGGTTTAGTGTGCTGGTCTGAAGAAGCAAGCATCATGAGGCGACGTCAGTCCTCCTTTTCTCGTTGACACCGCTCATTTTTGGGCACTTTGGGGGTATGTTGTCGTGCTGCATTCGTTGAGTAATAAGGCCTTGGTCAGCTCGATCTTTCGCCGCCACGCGCCACAGACCAATGCTCGTACACTAATCGCGACCTGATCACCGAAGCTCTGATGAGTTATCGCGTCGATATGGTGCTTGTTCTAGACCGCGCTCTGCGCCGGAGTCACGCCTTGTCACGATGCTCAGGAGCAGTGATCTTCTTGTGAATGGTCTATACTGGTGTTCGTCCCGCCCCAGATAGGGATGCACGACGCAATATTTTCGCATTCAGCCTCGTGAGCTGCTAACATGGTACCCGATCGCTGTACCTGCATCCTTCTTGCTCCTAGCAGATCGGGTGGGGTATCTACTGTGCAGCTCAGCTCGCGGAGACGAACAAAAAGCTCCCCCGGGCTCGGTCGGATAATGTGCTGTGCAAGCCAGCCTCGATCATGTCGAACCATGCCTTTGCGCTCTGGCGGAGAATTTTGAACCCAGAGAACAATCAGCAGTACAAGTAATCAAGCTCACAGCGGCCTAAAAAATGCCAAAGCAGCGGTCCAGTACGATTATATCGTGCGGTGCAATCAGTCACTTCGCGTGGAGACAAACTTGTGCCTTTAAGGAAATACTTAGTTGCTTTAAGGAAATACTTAGTTGTGCAGTCTCTTGAGATTTTGGCTCATTCCGCGCGCTTATGCATACTTCTATCGGAACTCACAATCACAATTTGACCTTCGAGTGCTCAATGTAAGGAGGGCGTGTAAGGTCATACTCCATCTAACATTCAACGGCTTTCACACTCCGCATCTGACCCCGGAATCGCAGCTGAAAGTTTGCTTCCCTCCTTTTCTGATCGCTCAGAATTTATCTCTGATGACTCTTACACCGATAGAGGGGTCATGTTTCCCAAGAGATCACAAGTCTCACGAATGAACCTTGGCACAAACAATTGAGTCGCATCGGGCTACCTTGGTGATCATCTTCTGCACTTCTTTACAGCAGATACACTGAAAGACGATCAAGATGAATAGCAGCGCAGTCCTATCACCATGCGCTTACTGTGCTATGAAGTTGTAAATGCCAGGCATTGGTCGTGCGGGAAGAATTTCATCTCTTGACACATGTCGCAAAGCCTCTGTCCATTTCTCATGTAATCTGTTGGACGTGGAGGCCATAAAGCCGCCCATCGCCCAGCTCGAGATGAGTCTTGGTGTTGAGAAGCACATTGTGAGCACATCGGGCGGCAACGAGTGGAAAAACTGGAACGGAGCGCCACTCTTGGTGCGCGAAAGAAGGGCAACAAAAAATGCAATGTTAAGACGTTCACCTCCTGATGGGAAGAGTCATTGGAAAAGTCATTTCTCCATTCGCGTGAAGCCCGAACCCTCTACAGGGCCTTTGTCTACACATCTTTCTGTACCGCTCGTCCAGCATGAAGACAGACATCACGGAGCAAGGTGGTTTCCGTACCTTAGGAAACGTTTGCGCACGCACTGACATCTCTGCCGTCTTGCTTATTCCACGATTGCGGTCATTGAAGATGGGTTGATACATGCGTCTTCGTGGAAACAAAATACTGCTCCTGTCTGTCTCTGCTTTCCAGGTAGACCAGAGCTACCGCGACCTGCGATTGCGAGAAGCGGTCCTCAGGCGTACAGCTCAAAGAGGAAAGTAACGCTCGCGGTCCTTGTGCATTAGATGCTTCAAGACCATGACGCGCAAAGAAGAGTCGATGATGTGGCTCACGTGGGTATTTGTGGGAGTTTACAGCCAGTGAAGTGAAGTGCTGCGGTAACGGTGGTGCAGCGGAGCACGGGCCGTTGGAGCCGATTCTGCTGACCTCGCAGACCCTTGCACTGCCAAAATTTCGAGGTCCTCGTGAACATCCACCACACGACCACTGTCCGCCAAAGAACTTGGTCCCCAAACCCGACAATGGCTTCCGACGAACTCGTTTGGTCCATCATCGGGCATGATTTCTGCTCAAAACGTCTTGTCCTGCCCGGCAATACGGGCAAGAACCAAAAATCCACCAAATCGACCTTCTGTCGCGACGAACACAATGTTACAGGCCTGTGCAACCGCCAGTCATGCCCCCTCGCCAACTCCCGCTACGCCACCATACGCGCTGATCCATCGAATGGAAGGTTGTACCTTTATATGAAGACTGTTGAACGTGCACATTTACCTTCGAAATGGTGGGAGAAAGTTCGATTGAGCGGCAACTACACGAAAGCGCTTCAACAGGTCGATGAGCGTTTGATATACTGGCCCAAGTTTCTGGTGCATAAGTGCAAGCAGCGCCTGACGAGACTCACACAAGTCCGCGTACGAGCTCAGCGACTCGCCAAGGAAGAGGAGAGGCTGGGTGAGACGACGGTCGCAAAGCTTGCGCCGAAGGTGCGCAGGAGAGAAGAGACACGAGAGAGGAAGGCAGAGGCAGCAGCAAAGATTGAGAGAGCCATTGAGCGCGAGCTGGTGGAGCGCTTGCGAAGTGGAGCGTACGGAGACCGACCGCTGAACGTGGAAGAATCGGTGTGGCGGAAGGTGATGAGAGGACTTGAACGAACACAGGAAGGAGTAGTTGATGAGGATCTTGACGAAGGTATCGAAGAGGAGGACGAGGAAGAGATGGAGTACGAGCACGAAGGCGAGGATCGCGACGTCGAATTCGTGAGCGACCTTGAAGAATCAGACGATGAAGACGACATGGAAGACTTTACCGATTGGCTAGGTGGGCAAAGCGGAGATGAAGAGGCCGGAGCAAGCGACGAAGAGGACGATTCAGCAGAAAGCGATGGAGACGAGGAGGACGAAGACGAAGACACAGCAGCCCTCAAGAAGAAGCTCGACTCACTCAAACGGAAACGGCCTGCCGCGCCTCCCTCGAAACCAGAGAAGCGCAAGAAGGGCACAAAGGGGCCGAAACAGAACATCGAATACGAATATGTGCCTGCTCTTCAGCAAATGGAATTGGCAAAGTGAGTGTGAAATGGCGCCACATATTATGGGAAAGGACAATGTCGATGGCTGTTCAAGCAAATTCGTTCCACACTTGAGCGGAGGACGCCAGAACATATCTGGTTCCTGCGGATGTTCACCAACCGACTCCAATTCGCATTCGGGAGCACTTTACGCCAGAATTTTCGGTGTCGAGACGACGGCGCTGTGTGTAGGCTACGCTGTTGTGGTCACTTCAGTGAGCGGCCGATTAGTGGGCTCAGCAATCATCAATCTGTGCGGTCTCCTGCGAGCGATTGAGATCGAGAAGGCAGGAGGGGTTGAAATGTGACAGAGGACCGCTGTGGTGCATAGCGTTCTATACGCAGGCGTGACGAGAACCGTACAACTTGGGTGTGCTAAACCACCGTAATGTCATCAACGAAGTTATCCAACTACAAATCCTTCATGAACTCTGCTAGAGTAATGGGTTTCCTCACCGCATTCGAATAACCGTCCTGGAATTTGACAAAAGCTCCCAGCTGCTTCCTCGTTTTCCCTTCTCTTTTGTTCTTCTGCGCTTCAGACTCGCCCGCGGGTACCACGACTGGCCTACCAAAGAAATCCCGCACGACTTTTTTCCCTTCGGCATCGAGGTCTTCAATTGTCTTCTTCTTTACCTGTCCCGTCGTCTGGTCAACGTACGAAGCATTCGTCAGACCGAAACGGGCCAAGCGGTTCTCCTCATTGATGCGAGCTTCCTCTTTCTTCCATTCCTGCTCGATGACTTGACGCACAGCATATCGAGTCTTTGCTCCAGCGTCACCGAAGCCTCTGCCGCCGGTCTCAAAGGTGCAGAGAGTGTCAAGGGGCGGCTCCATGCGGTAGATCCACTGTGTGTTGCCGAATGTGGCTCCATCGTCCAGTCGCACGCGGTCGAAGCGGACTCCTGACGCGCCCATGGCATTCACAGCTCTCCGTACTAGTGTTTGTTCCGAGGCTTTGCGGACCGAAGCGGTGCTTTTATCTTTACCGCTACCACCAACGACAATTGGATTGACGTTCGGCGTGAGCATACGGAGAAGATATGGCTGGAGGTCTGTGGCAATGTCTGCCGGGCTGTTGAACAGCCGTTTCAGAGGAGGGGCAAGCGACGACTGGAGAGCATCAAGATACGATTCGTTCTGCTTCGTCGCTTCGTGAGCGGCCCATGAGGCTTGTGGGCCTGAGAAGGCATGCGTTGGCTCAGCGTCATCAGGCTGATCGCCATCCTTCCTGGCGTCCTTCTCAAAGTATTGTCGCGTGGTGGCAGAGGCAAACAGATGGTGGAATCCAAGAATAGGAGTGCTGAGGTACGGTGCAAGTTCCCATTCGTTGCTGGTGAAGACTGCACCGCTCAAGCGATCATGAAAATGTAGCCATTCATACGCGGCGTCAGGTTTGGAAAGATAAGTGTCGTCTTGGAACGGATGCTCGGGATATGTCGAGAAACAGTCCGTCATGATCCTGTCACTGTCGCCGTGGGTGTCGATTAATTCACGAAGTCGTTCCGTGGCTGTCCTCCGAAGGCCCTCCGCTACTCCTTTGACACCATCACTGCCTGCGTGATTGATGGGTGTAGCCAAAGCTGCCTGTCGCGGAAAGCCAGCCCCTTCTTTGAAGACGCGATCGACGATGTCTTTCGGGCCACCTCGTCCCATTCCACGAGCGCCGCCGCCACCATGTGTGAGATCCTGCAGGACGTTTTCCTCGACCCATCTACGCGTTAGACGGGCATCGCAGTCGCCGCTAGCACGCAGCTTGCCAGCAACCCATTCGCCCACCACCATGATGCCTCGCATATCACCTTCCCCAGCACCATTTCCATTCTTGTCTTCCTTTCGATTGCTTACGCCCCACGCTGCCTCGCAAAGCCTGCGCACACCGTCACTGTCGCAGGGCACCCCTTCTTTCTCAAATACTGCTTGCAGGCGCGTTGCAACACTCTGCACCGGCGCTTTCCTCACATGGATGATCTCGGCTAGATTGCTCTGCCGTAGAGGTCGCAGTGAGGGATGGTAGACGTCGTTGCATACCAGGATCAACGGCCTCAGTAAACGAAAGCGGTCGCCTTTCCTCTTCTTCTTCACGGGAGCTTGCGACATTGTTCCCAATGCGCTCGAGTTTCTCTGGTCCAACATTACCAGATCAATCAGAGCCTTGACGAATCCACCCTCGCCACCACTTCCACTACCCCCAACCACTCCATCGACTTCATCCACAATTACGCAGACGGGCTTCGCAGCCTTTCTTGCCATTCCATCTGAAGTCTTTTTGTCCTCCACGTTCTTGACATTCTCCGTGCCTACCATGTCTCTGATGCGTCCTTTCACGACATTGCTGCTCCTCTCGTCACTGGCATTGATCTCCTGCACCTCGTAGCCTGCCTGCTTCGCGCATACATGTGCCATGGTCGTCTTCCCTAACCCCGGCGGCCCGGTCAGCAGCAGCACCTTTCGGTGAGGACGCTCCACGAAGTCATTCTCCTCTCCAATCTTCTTTTTCGGCTTTGGCCGAGAAGAGCCTGGAAACACAATTTGGTCCCAGCGTTTGAGCCAATGCATAACATTGCGATGCGTCCTCTCATCACCGATGAGATCCGCATACTTCTTTGCCCGATACTTTTCGGTCCATAGGAGGGAAGTTTTCTTGCTTTTCGGCGCAGCGAGTTCTGCGGGCGGCGTTGGGAGCGCTGTTGTCGGCGGAGGCTTCGGTAGGCTGTCTTCAGCCTCGGCATCTGCAAGCAAGCGGTGGATGTCGATGCCGTAGTAGTACTTTTGCGCTTTGACAGGACGCGATGTACCCAAGCTGCTTTTGCCGAAGTCAAGCTGATCGAGCTTGCGTTTCCTCTTTTGCGGAGAGGGCGAGAGCGGTGGCGATGAAGTCATGTTCGTCATCTGGACCGGGCTCGACGTATGTGGCTCCCGGGGTTCGCTGTGGAAGATGTCGTTTATCTTCCAAGTGCGGTGGTGGATGACTTCGTGATTCACGAGTTTGACGCGTTTGGCTGACAATTCGATTTGCTGTAGTGCCTCAAGGTCGTCGTCGAAATCGGTTGGTGCAGTGTCAGAGCTATGTACATTCGTGGACGAGATGTATATTTCGGCGAGCTCGTGAGATGTTGGCTCTCTGGCGGGACTGGACGAGTCCATGGTCGTTCAGATGTGACGGAAGAGGTCGGTTCGCGAGACGCGTCTCACGCGGAGCGCGGAGCGCGATCGAGATGGGCTTGGCACGACTGGGCCCGCTCGCACATATATGACTTCACTATTCACCGCGACCAACCGACCGACCAAGGTGACATGGCAGATGTGTTCCACTGGATTCAAGGCGCTTTGGTGAGTTTGCTGCTATCAATATGCTACATGGTGCGTTCAAATTCTCTGGCAATGTCAAATATTCGGCCATCCTTGCCGGAAGCCCCCAACAAAGTCACACCAAAAGGTAGCGTGACTCCGCCGTGGCTCTGATACGTCCCAGCGGGCACCGCGATGCCACAGAGGTCAAGTACATTAGCGAAGTGTGTAAAGTAACCCAACTTCGCATTTAGTGCCAGGGGATCAGCATCCATCTCAGCAATCGTGGGGTGGCAGGTGGTCGTGGGCACGAGCAGAACATCGATCTCGTTGAATACCTTGGCAGCGTCCCGAGTGTACTGTGCCTGCAAGTGTTGGTCTCGGAAGACCTCCCAAGGCTTGACTGCCTTGTCTGCCGCTGCCGAGAGCAATTCTTTTGTGGCGGGATGCAAGGTATCAATGTTCTGCTCAATGAAGTCTGCACCAATACAGGCTATTCGCTCTTGCACCAGCGATGCTTCATAGAGAAGATCGCTGCCTCCTTCAAAAGACTTCCATTCAACTTCTCGCGACGTGCCTCCGGCTCGTTCGAGCCTCGCAACAGACTTGCCGAACAATTCTCGGAAGGATTCGTCACACTGTTGAAGGGCGGAAGATGGGGGCACGCCAAAAGTGAAGCCACCAGCCTTGACGCCACGGAAATCTGCATGCCACAAAGCGAGCGATTGCTGCGACTTGGCATAGGGGTCGGTCTCATCGGGACCTTGATCTGCTACCAGCCACACTTTACGTGCTTCTTCCACTGTCGTCGCAAGCACAGTAATGGTGTCAAGGCTTTTGCAGGCAGGAACTAGACCCTGGGCACTCAGTGTGCCTTTCGTTGGTTTGTGCCCAACGATGCCATTGTAAGCGGCTGGCACGCGTCCTGATCCAGCAGTGTCCGTCGCAAGCGCGAAAGATACAAGGCCAGCGCCAACAGCAACGGCGGACCCTGACGAGGACCCGCCTGAAATGTGTTGGCTGCTGAAGACGCTATGTGGTGTGCCGAAAGGAGATCGACAGCCAGACAGACCAGTAGCCAATTGATCGAGGTTGGTCTTACCAACGAAGATCGCTCCCGAATCGATCATGGCATTGACCACTTTTGAGCTTTCCTTCGGAATATAAGCATAGGCCTCACAGGCAGCAGATGTCGTGATGTTTGCAACGTCGATATTGTCCTTCACTGCGAAGAAGGTGCCATAGAGTTCAGGAAGCGGTCTACCAGCAAAGCGATCCTCGACAGCCTGTGCGGCCTTGAGAAGCTCAGCCGGATCCTGCACCTGTATCCACACAGCAGGGTCTTTTGCCTTGTGGTTGAGAAGTCGTGCACTGATTTCCTTAGCCACGTCTGTAGGTCTAAGTTGGCCGCTAGAGTATTGCTCGCGAAGTCCCGCTATCGAGACATCACCTGAGAAGCCCGGGGGCGTGGTGGGAGGGGTGTGCGCCTGCGCAGGAGCATATTTCAACAGCTCGGTGGAACTGCCCACAAAGCCAAAGAGCCCGTCGTAGCTGCACAGTATGTCCAGAGTACTTGTGTAGAAGCCTTGGTCGAAGCCATCAGTGCAATCAGACAAGATGCACGTCTCAAAGCCGCGATCGGCGCATTCCCGCGCCGTCGTGTTTACGCAACACTCAGTCGTGACCCCCGCGAAAAGGAGATGGGTAATGCCGCGAGCCAGCAGCGTGCGATGTAAGTTTGTGTCCCACATGGAGCCTTTCCCCGGCTTATCGATCACGGGTTCGCCAGGAATGGGTCGTAGTTCGTCTATAATGTCGTGGCCGTACTCGCCACGCACAAGCAGTCGGCCCATGGGACCTTGATCACCGATGCCCATCGTGTGATGACCAGAGGGTGCTGATATCTGGCGCAGTTTCTTCGACGCGGGGAGATCAGACAGGTCGGGTTTATGACCTTCTCGGGTGTGCACCACATACAATCCGAGACTTCGAGCTGCTTCCAATGCTTTTTGAGTCCTCGGCACGATATTTCTGACCTTCTTGAAGATACCATCATTGCCACATTGAATCTGCCCGAAGCCGTTGAAGTCGACAAAGTCCCTTTGCATGTCGATAATAATCAATGCTGTCGATTCCGCGCGGAACTTGTAGGGATAAGGACGCGCTGAGCGCAATTCCATGGTCTCGTTCGCCATGTCGCTATGTTCGGAACTGCGTCACGTAAGAAGCGGTAAAGACAGGAACAGAGATCTGCTTGAGCTATAAGAGCTGGACAGCACGCGCGCCGCCGGCCGCTTTGAACGGGCGTGCCACGATACTTCTAGACCTCGTGGCCGCCATGCAGACTGCCAGCAAATGGCCGTGGGGTCCCGGTTTAGCAATGTCCTTTTGCTTGAGTAGCCGTCCCGTCGCGTGCAGCACATCGGCCGACATCTGCGATGGCGTCGCTGTTCGCGCCGCTTCGCGCAGCATAGATAAGCATGCCGACGGCCTGGTCCTTGTCGAACATTGCAAAGTAGTTAGGGCTTCAAGCTCAGACACGAGAGTTTGGCCGGCCGGCGGGCC
>ANSM01006781.1:0-14025 GCA_000347735.1 Cercospora canescens BHU | reverse complement strand
CACTGAAGACCGCTCATAGGTTCGCGCGGGTCTTTTGCGCCCAGAGCCGCAGGCAGGGGAACCACCGGCCCCTTTTCCACGCGACTCAGCGTATCAATCTTGTGCGCTCGCGTCCGCCGGCAAAGTCGTCATGTATTTAAGGGTAGCCTTGCGCTCGGCAGGACTTCTAGTCAGAGCCACCGTCAGCATGGTCAAACACGGCCGCCGCGTCACCACTTGGACCAATCGAGCACCAGCAATTCGAAGCGTGAAATATGCCATGCCTGAGGGTGTCCGGTCATGACACATGTGGTTCCAGGGAAGCAGCTGCTGTCACATAACCTTGATCAGAATTGCAAAAGCAACGGTGCGCAATGATGATGCCTGATCCCCAACGCCCACTACCGTTCACGGGTCCTGTAGGAGCGTGCTGCGCGGTGCAGGGCAGGTGGAAAATCACCGGCCGAACCACACATTTGCCCAAGGAAGGGTCGTATCTTCAGCGATCTTTATCGAGCCTGATATGTTTCCCATCGGCCTGACCTGCAGGTTCGACAGACCAAAACGCGCCCCGTTGAGCTCAAGATCCATGCCCTGATCTCAACTCCTTCGTGTATCGTGCTCGTCCTGAGTCGACATCTCTAGCGTGGACATTGGACGTCGCTATTCGCCTCTGGGCTGGTGGCTACATGAGCATACCAAAGCTGATGATGAGTTCACTCGCCCTGTGGAGAAGGCAAAGTGCACCAACTGAATACGTTGTTCGCCATTACAGTGAAAGCACATCAATTCAGGTATACATTCTGACAGCTTCTCTGCGTGACGTAGCACGATGATAAGCAGTCCCGAGATCGTTGAAGCCGACCATCGTCCAACAAGACGAACCACACTCTCCGACACTGCGTCAATGATTCTAGAAGCTGCCATGCAATAGAGGACCGCAACGACGGATCCGTCAATCATATGGCATTTGCCCATCATCTTATCGGGATCGTGGCGTTGTGATGGCTACACGCTTCACAAGCCGATGCTAAGCTTCCAGGCGTTGCAGACCTGAAGGGCAATGGCACTCGTGAGCAGCAAATGTCATCGGGGGTCATCACATTGGGCACATCACAGTCCACGCTCTGAAGCTTGCTGAGCGTGCCCGCCTAGGTGCACTGGGCAAGCAACAGACTACAGTGTTCCCACTGACAAAGTCACTGCCGTTGATCTTTACACTTGTTGCAAAGGATCTGTGCTATGAACGACAAGGTTGTCCTGTTCCTGTCCAAGCGTGCTGTTGGAAGCAGGAAACCGGTGATGCTTGAATCGAATCCCCCATGTCGTTTGTGCGCATATAGTTCGTCCAGTTTTATTCTTTGCTAGCGATCCTCAATGCCATGTGTGCACACTGGCGCGCTTAAACGAAGACGATCAGAATTGTTGAGCACACAGAAACAACGTAGAAGTGTGCCTGCGTGGCAGCATCGCCCCCGCGGCTGTGATCTCAACTTCGAGGCCGTTCATTCTTGGGTACAAAAGTTCGCGGCGCTAATTTGGCAGGCCTGGTTTACCTCTCGTGCATATCCACGTCCGGACGAGATGCCACTAGACATTCGTCAGGTGTCCATAGTACAGCGCCGGTGACAGCAATGTACGTTCGTTATGTCAATATGTGAACCTTTGTAGCAAGGACAAGCTTGCATGACGCATCGACTTGGAGATCGTACTGTGGAAAAATTTGGGGAGGACGTTTGCTTCGGGCTTGCCATACTTCTGGTTTCCTGGCCCACGGGACTTCATCCCCACGAGAATACTATAAAGTGGACGCAAGCGGGTTCGTGGGCGCTTCTGCAGTGCGGTAGAGTGCAATCACGAGGACAGCCATCTCGAAGGTGATTCGAAAGTTCTTTGGTGAAAGTATCTCCGACAATGTACAGTACAGCTGCATCTACGTAGTGCCCGGCTCAAGCTGCACAATGTTGGTTAGCAGGCGTGCATCTCGACAGTGCGAGATGTCCGTGACTTACTCTCCATGGATTGCTCAACTCAAATCCCTTTGGTGCTTTGACGTTATCCGTCTGCCCTCGCAAGAAACCTGTGAGCCGCCTGTCTCTGTCCATCACTGCGCGTCCTTGTCAGTACTCCACGCTCGTCTGATCGCTTCTTGTCCCACGTACTCTGCTTATCCCACTGGTCTACCGAGTGTCTTTGTCTCTTGCCGCCATTTTGCATGTGTCGCAGCTTGCTCAAACCCGCGCCCGACAGACCGAAGAACTACGGGAAGACGTTAGTGCACTCGTGGTCGGACGGAGTGAAGGGAGCGCAATCGTACGCCAAGGCAGATGGCATATGGGAGGAGGGCTTCGAATGGCACGCCCATGGTGGTGTGGAAGGCGGCGCTCGTTCGTGAGGAGTTCAATGGCCCAGCAGCGCTGCTGCAGCAGTCGTGGTGATGTTGTATGCTGGAGTTGCTCGGTCGCGGCCAAATATCGTGGCGACGGCAGAAAGGGATCAGGTCAACACACACTGCGCCAGATGATTCAGTTCGGGCGAAACAAGTGGCTGCCTTCTGAAAGCGACTCGCTTCTGCGGCCTCCTGATTGCTAACGTCCCGCACGCAGACAGACTCGTGAAATGGCAGCAGTGACGGGAGGAGGAGCTGGGTGTCACGACTTTTGAGGGGTACTCGCGCCGGACAGCTGCTTGATCGCAGACGTAGGGAGAACGGTGGGGACTTGAGACACGCATTTCTGGACACCAGCAGCATCGAACGCCATCTCGACCACTCTGCCAGTGTCGCATCGCCTCAAACTCTTCATCGAGCCGCAGAACACCCTCCATCGCGCCTGACAGAAGAGAGCAGCACCGCTTCACCGGCAAGCGCGGATTAGTCAGGCAGAAAGCAGCAACGACAACAGCGACGACGCGCCCAAATCAGCTCGAAACCACTTCACATCAGCTAAAGGGCATCTTCGGAACAGAAGACGCGTGTCAAAGCTCAGAGATCACGTCCAGACACCGGTCTTGGCGGATGGGTATGCACCCGGCCGCGGAGCAGAGACCGCTACGCAACTGAGGCCACAAGCGAGGCGCGCATCAAGGTCACGAAGGCAAGAGGCAGACGAGGAGGTCACATGGGATAAATTGCGGTCCGAAAGGCAAGGTGGCTACCATAGTGCTCAACCACGCCCACCCCACCCCGAGCAGGGTGCGCGGCCGTGGTGTTAATTACAAAGCTCACTTCGCCGCCGAGAAGATGGAGCTGGACGAAGATGCGGATGCCCCGGGAGAAGAGGAGGTTGAAGAAGACCAAGAGCTTGAGTACGATGACGAGGCCGACGCGGAAGGCGAGATCGAGGAAGAAGATCTGGGCTCCGAAGCCGACGCCGATGGCGAGCTTGAGGACGACGATGAGGAAGGCGAATTCGTCGGCGCTGTCAAGACAAGATCTAGTCGAACAAGGTCCCGGCGGTCTCCCGAAGACGAAGAATCGGAAGGTTATGAAGGGAACCAAGAAAACGACTCGGACAGCGAGAGCTCTCAAGCGGATGAAGGCAGCTGGGCAGCTGCTGACGACGTTGAGGAAGACGACGACACCAAGATTGAAGGTGCGGACGCTAACCGTTGCATGTGAGTTGGTTCGGTGTGGAAAATGTCTCGTGCAATCATGCTGATTGATGTTGCAGCTTCTGCAAGGAAACCGAGGAGAATGACCCTGGCGAAGAATTTGAAGAATATCTGGCGTGCGCAGTTTGCGGCGACAACGGTAAGTTGCTGTGGGAAGCGCGAAGCTTGAAATCGAGTTTCGAGAGGTAAAGGATGGAAGAATTGCGGCAAAGCAACAAATGATATCAAACGTTCAAGGGTCCGAGCACGCGCTGACTTCCGTTCCTGCAGCCCACCGGCAATGTGCCAGAGATGCAGGCTCGCTAGCTGCCGACCAAGGTGCGTACCGAGAAGCATATACAGAAAACCCACTGTCGCAGACTTACTGACACGATCTTATAGAGGCTACGCACTGGCGATGTCAAGACTGCGTGGCCAATGGCCTCGAGGAAGATTTCAAAGATGTACCACAAATGCTTTCAAATCGGCGGCGGTCCTCTGCACCAAAGATGGCCAGAGATCTATTACCCCAAGCTCGTGGTGGCATTAAACCTGGATCGCACTCGGTATTCAACACTCTTATACTCCCAGATGACGAGATGGATGGCTCGAGATCGCTCAGAAAGCGCAAGACCCCCTCTGAAGACGTGGATGACGCTTTACGCAGCAGCAACCGAAAACGTCCGAAAACAACAACGCCCGAGGGCGAGCGCAAAGATCATGTGCCTGAGATCGTTGTCGAGGAGGCTGAAAGCATCGACGACGACGACGCCAAGGCAACATCCAAGACTCGATCTAGTCGACCCCAGCGGCAGAAGAAGGATAATCTCGGGTGCAGAATCGTACATCGCTCGGACGACCCGAAGAGTGTCATTATCTCCTTCCCCGTGACTGTGGCGCAGTTCGAGACGATCGAGAAGGATGTCTTGAAGAAGCAGAAACGTCGTGAGCGTGACCGAGCACGACGGGCCCGCAACAGTCGACGGACTGTTACTGCCGAGCCAGAGGATGGATCCGGGAGCGTCTCAACAATACCCATCGTACAAACGACGATGTACAACAATCCCTTTTTCCCCTTCCAGGATCGCAACGTAGACGAGAATCAAGGCAAACCTTACGGCGGCATACTTACAGACGCAGAAGCCGACACAAAGAAGACTTATCCAGATGATACTGACCGCGCCGCCTTCCAGGCTGCGAGGGAGAAGGCCGACGAGGAATGGAAGCAAAAGCTCGCGAGACAAAATGGCGAAACGCCCGCACGACCGAAGAAGGCCACGCCTGCGAGCAAAATCAAGTGCATCAACTTCGGCCAGTATGAGATTGATACATGGCACGCTGCACCGTACCCAGAAGAGTACAGTCGCAACGAGCATCTCTACATCTGCGAATTCTGCCTGAAATACATGAATTCCGACTACGTCGCATGGAGACATAAGCTGAAGTGCTCAGCGAGGCATCCTCCTGGCGACGAAATATACCGCGACAATATCATCAACCCAGACACAAAGCAAGAGACAACACTATCCTTCTTTGAGGTCGATGGCAGACGCAACCCGCTGTACTGCCAGAACCTGTGCTTGCTGGCCAAGCTCTTCCTGGGATCGAAGACTCTTTACTACGATGTTGAACCATTCCTCTTTTACATCATGACCGAGAATGATGAGCACGGATGTCATTTCGTTGGGTACTTTTCAAAGGAGAAACGCGGCATGGGTGCGCCGGTGGCTCCGATCGAACCTCGGACGTCTTTCGATGAGAACACACAGAGCATCTCTGGTGCTGACAACCAGGCAAGTCTAGAAGGGACGGCACAAGATCCTGCACTGCAGAATCCTGGCAACAATGTGTCGTGTATTCTTGTTCTCCCTGTGCACATGCGACGCGGCTTCGGCCGCGTGCTCATCGAATTCTCCTACCTGCTGACCCAAGTTGAGGGTCGAACTGGGTCACCAGAAAAACCGCTGTCCGACATGGGTCTAGTATCTTACCGGTCATACTGGCGCAACGTCCTATGCAAGCTGCTGCTCCGGTATCGCGACAAGGAAGACGAAACAAACGCTGGAACGCCTCTTACGGTTGTACAAATCGCCAAAGAAACTGGAATGACGCCCGACGACATCGTCTCGACACTCGAAGGTCTTCGAGCATTGGTACGAGATCCTCACACTGGAACGTATGCACTCCGTCTGGATTACGATTACATGCAAGAGTATGTCGATAAGCACGAGAAGAAAGCGACAATCAAAATCAACCCACACAATCTCTGCTGGACGCCATACATCATGGGAAGGCCTACAAACTTGTTCGCGATGGGCGAGGAAACCAACCAACCCATCCAAACGGTGGCATCGCGGGCCGATGAAACCGCTGAATTGCCTGCTCAGCCGGAGGAAGGCGTTAAACAGACCTTGAAAGCGGAGGAGGTTGCTGCCGAAGCAGGCGAAGCAAACGGTGACACCGGTGTTGCGACGCCGACGACAGAACTCCCGCCGCCTGCGCTTCAAGATCCTGAGGTATCGCCCAGACATCATAAGAGAACGCCACCTCCTCTCACGCTCACCCCTCAGACGTCTTTCACGGTGGAGAAGCAGAAGAATAAGGACAAGGATTCTCCGTCACGACGCTCTCCGCGTAAGACCCCAAATGGCCATACGACAACAATGCACATTCGAACAAAGTCTCAACAGCTGGCATCCGGGGAAGCGACACCCACTTCCGACTCGACGGGCTCGCAGCCCACTTCCGCAGGACCCATCCCACCTTATCGGTTCGAAGTCTTTCCTCCTATCCCTGGGATGCCACAAACAGCCAAACGACGCGCGAATCGCCCATCTGCCCGACGGACAAGTTATCGCAACGCGTATGGCACTCCAGCTCGACGACGAAGACCGGACAGCAGGACCAATGGAGACAGTCCCTCCAGGCCTAGAGACCGGACGCGAACTGCATCTTCCGCTAGAAACAAGCCTGAGACACCTGGTGCCGGGTCTAGCAATCTGCGGAGGGGTCGAAGTAAGCTAGGTGACACTGTCACCATAGCAGAAGCAGATCGTGCCACCGAGGAACGCGAAAAAGCAGCAAGCGAGGTCACTGCTGGAGACCACATGGGCGACGATGAGGCCGATGCTCCTGGTGAGGAAGAAGATGACGAGGCCGATGCTCCAGGCGAAGATGAAGAGGAGATCATGTACGAATGACAAGAGGCATTGACGTTCACGCTGGATGCGAGTGCAAGGGTGTTGGAAGTGCTTTTTTTTACGCATTTGAGCGAGACGGGGGTTTCTATTCATCCCCCTTTATTTCAGATTCCTGCCAGGCGGCGGAACAGCGATTCCTGTTTGCCAAAATGGTGATCGTGGTCTTGTCTATGGGAAGAACAGGAGCAGGTTCATATCGGATGACCCTACGCACAATTGGTAAGCGTGGGAATATGTGCGGCAGCAGGATTTTCGTGCCAGGATTCGTGGTCGGCCGGCTCGGTCGCTGATTGTAAAAATATTACCCTTTCTTTTCCCATCGCCAGAAATGCGACAACATTATACCCCCCAAAGGATGGAGGCGTCGGGTAGCTCTCCGCGTGGAGGCTCGGGGCCTGAGTGCGTGTATACTACTATATCGAGTAATTGCAACGAAGAATTAATCTGGAATGACTGCTTTGAGAATGCCGCTCCTGTTTGACGTTGTTTCGGACCATGCTAGTTCCGTCGGGGTGCTTGTCATGATGATGCGAGCGAGAGCAGCCGGTATTGGCAGCCGGAATAGAGATGGATGACGATGATCTTCTGGCGGACGATCAGTTCGAGGCAACGCGGTTATCATGTGCTATAGCGAGACTGCCCAGATAATTGATGCCTTGGAGGATCATGACAGAAGTCGAGTCCTGGTCCGTTGATATCGCAGTCTAATGAAGCAACAGCACAGATCCATATTCCTCCACACGCAGTCGTGCGCGGTATCGATTTTTGATCGAGCAATACTGACGCCTCGGCAACGATGACCTTGTCGGCAAGACTTGCGATGGTGGACGCTGAGATCAGCCCTGTGAAATCATTCTCATGCGAGTATGTCGCGCGTGTACGAGTACAAGTACGCACGAGCATGGGGCTTTCCTTTGGTTGCGATCCATGCGGAGGCAAGGGGAATTAGCTGACATTATTCTCAGCATGCAAGCCGAGCCTTCTCATCCGGTCAGGTGTTTGTCATAATGCGCCACGTCTGGTACCCTTCGGATCGGGGATGTCACGGAGGGCAGTCCGTGGTTGCCGGTGGGTTGTATTTAATTGCCCCGGTGACCCAGAACATGTCACGTACAAAGATAGCTTGTTGTGGGAGGGCTGATCCAGGTTGCCGGAATTTGTGGTGGATCGGAAAGAAGTTGGATGCTGCTGCAGCTCGCTCAAGCTTCTACTACTGCAATTTGACAGTATGTGAGCCGGAGTTTGTAATCGTCACAAGTTGCACGACCTGCTTTGGAGGATTCGGAAGGGATGGATTTGACAGCCGCCAGGACCAAAATTCTTCTCGCGCGGCTAAGTCGTTGGCGCAGGGGGGGATCGAGTATACCGTTTGCTGAAATGCTGGTTTGGATGCGGAACCGAGCACGATAGGGTTCTGCACTACTGCATTAATACTCGAGCAAGCGACGTGCAGGATCTGGGCTGGGCGCGAGATGAAGCAAATTCTATCTGTACGTGGGTAAGATAATGCAATCAATATTCCGTCGCACCTCATCCACATTGAGATCATCCCTGGCCTTCCTTGTTGCAGGGTACAATGGTGAAAAAGAATTTGGTCAATTTGTTCAAGATCGGCAATTTGCATCCCGTCGTCGGGTCTTCTTGAAAGATAGGACGCAGCAGGATACCACGCCACCCCTTGACATGTGTTGGTGCGCAACATCCAGAGCGTTCGTGCGGTGCCCCGAAAATCGATAAAATGTTCCTGAGTGTGTGTTTGTGCGCGAAGATGCAAGTATTACAGTGCTTTGAGCACACTTTGGAGGAGGGCCATCAAAGGCACTGCATGATGGTCAAGACGCGAGTATGATCACGCGGCTCGAACCTGGACACAGGTTGTCAGTAGTTGTTCTCTTGCCATCGTCACTGCAAGGAATCTGGTGAAGAAGCTCATTCAGCCTGATGAAATTCGCTTCCAATGGCAGGAGCTCCATGGTTCCCTGTCTTCTTGTGCTCTTCTCGTGAGCGACCACTGTACTACAACCACTGAGACTAACCTTGTCAATATCTCTTTAGGATGAACAACGTGGACTGGAATGGAACTGCTGCTCGGATCATGCAGAATTTCGACTCGGCAGTCGCATTAGCTTGGTATAGACAGCCCGGGGGTTCTATTCGAATGCAACAACAGGTTCACACTGCCTTCGAACTTGACCATGAGGGGACATTGGCAATGTCGATGCAGTGGGAATGTTGGAAAGTATTAGAACGAATGAGACGATGAACGATCAATATCGTGATCTCGGGGCCAGCTAGAAGTTGCAGGAATGTCGAGTCACTAAATCCTTATGAGCATCATCCGTCGTGTGCAGGCAGCATATGACCATTCTAATCCGAGCAGAGCTTCTGACTAGTGGCGAACAGAGGAGCAATGAGCAATCAGGCGGACCTACATCATGCTCGGAGCTTTCTCGTTGTTCCTGTTGAGTTTCGCAGGTCGATCGGACTACAAATTTGGTCTCATGCTCTGGCACAGGCAGTCGGCTCCAAAGGTGAGTTTTTAAGGGCAAATTTGGAGCCAAATCTCGCAGTCAACAGATGTGAGACGTTCCTTCTTGATCTTGAATAGCACGCGTGCCAGCTATCGAGAATTGAACGTGACGAAGTAGCACTACGTTGGCCAAACTGTCTCTCGTGGCTCGAGCACCGTACTGTCTGTGCGCTCATCATCCGATGTCCCTCTGAAAGCCTCTTGAGTTGGTGGTAATGCTCTTGGATCATGCCTGGGCGAACAGATCCACCCAAGAGTGGTCCGCGCTTTGAGCAGGATTATACAGTGAAGGAGCTGAGGTCTCATCAGTAAAAGCACACCGTTGCAGTCGTATCGCGTCCGGTGCACGTGCACTGAAGTATGAGCTCGTGCGAGACAACGATCGCCAGCGCGAAACAGGGCAGATCATGCACCACTGAGAGTCCAATGCCAATCAAAGAACCTGGCAAATCCACTCATGAGGTAGTACACGCGTCTTGAAGCAGTATTCGAAACTTCTCCACAACGTGCGCCGCAGTGTTGCATTGTTTTGTTGCCGTGAGCGCCGTCATTGAGTGATCATGTCCTGCTGATCAAGTGACCGATAGGTATCACTCAAGTGGCGGTCGAAAAGTGTGTTGACCATGTCGAAGCCCGATCATGCTTGCAACTTCATGGATACAGAATCTTAAGCATGTGATATCTGAGCTCATCGAGCTGATTGGATTGGTCGAGCGATATGATGATGAGCTCCACGACTATGTGTCATGGGCCGATGCTGCGCGCGTCCCCTCCTGCACACTCCTCTTTGGGACGACACGCTGCCCAGCGGCTCGCATAGACCAGATGGCTAGGGCCATGTTACCCAAAGTTCACCATCAGTGCTTGCCAGCCAGTGTAGATCAATCAGCATAGTAGGAGCGGGTAGTGACCACCCGCTGAGGGGAACACATCCTCTTGCCAACTTCCCATACCGGCTGCCAGCCAAGCCGGAGCGGGTGCTCTGTGAACGATCTCCGAATGACTGTTGGTGTGCTGGCATGATCACTACTGCAGTTGCACGGACAGCGGAACAGCTCATTGCGTCGCCAAGAGTTGCCCTCTGATACGCAGTCGTCGCCGCGAGCTCTAAGACGCGTCAAGATCTGAGCGGATGAAGGAGGCGTCCGTGACGGTACGACGCTACTGTGGCCGTTCTGGCCGAGCCTGAACTGGGTCGTGTTCAGGGCGCGAATAGTATCCCTCACCTCTCGCTTTCTGGATCGCGGTCTTCTCGCCGTAGCGTCGAGATAGCCTCTGTGTGGCTGACCAGTTCTTTATGTGTCGATCCGGCCAGGCTCGCTGTCCCAGGCCGGCATTACCGCCACAGGCTCAGCGCTGAAGTCGCGTCGGGGAGGACTGCACCACATACAGCAGGTCAAGCGACCCCAATGCCTCTAGATCGCAACCAGTCGCCAATCTGAGACAATTGTCTCTCTTCCGAGATAAGGACACGAGCAGTGGCAGTGGCGGTCCCGTCGCGTGAATGGGGATACTGTGCCTTCCGATCCCGATTGCATCGCAAGCTCGAGATGGAGCGACGGGACGAACTGCTAACAAGCAATAGTGAGCGGGCGTCATGCAACTATTGATTCACGACATCAATAGGACGTCAATAGTAGCTTCCATTCGGGCAGTCCTTACGCACGTACATTCGCCTGACGTTGGTCGTGCTCGGGCACAGACCTTTGTCTTCCGGGGAGCGAGCTCCACGCTGGTCTTGACCGCATAGCGTCAAACTCAATTGCCACACTGTCGTAGATCACTGTGGTTGGCCTGGCCGAGCGTCGGCGGGAAAGGAATGCCAAGCGAGCTCGCCAGAACTATCGAATATCAACAGATTGCTCTTCATTGGCGAGTTCGGGCGTTGGGAGGAGCAGGACTTGGGCTATATCGCAAGCAGTATAGCATGCCATTTCGAGATGCCAAGCATTGCGAAGCTGAGGTGGAACCTGACACACAACAGTCGGAAATTCCGCTTTTCTGACCAGTAGGCGTCGAGAGAATGTTTGACGCTTGTTCGACAGGCGGATCACCGCTACCGGAAATTCCAGTTCGTCGAAGCTCCAACGTGCATGCACGCCTTGCGCAATTCCTCAAACCTTTCGCTCCCCTCCCACCTGCAAGCTGAAAGTCTATTTCACCGCAGTGCCATGGTGACGCATCCCGATTTGTAATGCACGGTCACTGTTTCAGAGGACAAAGGCAGACAGTTAGTCGCACTAACTCGCTCGAATGAGAAGCTGAGCCGGTATCGGTAAGGAGGATGGTATCCAAAAAATGTACATGTGAAGAAGCGAATCTGTAGAGGACGTCCTGTTGACCGTACAGAGAGTCGTACAATCATTATAGTCCCACTCTTGCAGCCTTCCCCTTTTGTGAATGCGCAACCGATACCACCAACACCTCGCTTCCCATTGCGCAAACATCGTATACAAATCCTCGCTCCCTTGTTCCAAATCAAAATGCTGTGTTGTCCTCCTTAAAACGTCACCGCGTGAGCTTGAGCCAGGCATAAGCTGTAGGCTCAAACGCACCGCAATGCGCTGTTGCTCAACGCGTCATCTAGGTGCTCTTGGTAGATGCCATGGTCGGAAACGGCCGTGAACATGCAGTCGCGAATCCTAATAAGCACGCGTTTGTGAATCTGCATAAGCATACCCTCCGGACGACTCTGGCGCCTCCGACCCGTACAGGCCATTAGTCTGCAGATAAGCTGTATTGTACGGATTGCCCGGTCCTGAAGACAGCGAATTGTTGTCTGGTATGGAGCCGCCCGGCATTTGCAAATCCGGATAGTGGTGACCGTCCGACGACGGCTGGTTTGAATAGTGAGCTTGCTGAGGGTAGGGATAAGTGCTGCTCGGGAACGAATTCCTGGGGATGGAGCTGACTCCCCCTGGATCGCCAAACATCGTCGACTGCTGACTGGTCGTCGTCGGGTAAGGACTTTGTTGTGGTGCGCTGACGCTGACGCTCGCCGTTGGCGAGGGCAGTGCGCTGTTCTGCTGTATTCCTTGCCAGCCCGTGGACTGCATGGTCATTGATCGGCCACCCATGCCCAGTGCGCTTGGCGAGTATTGGCCGCCATAGCTCCCGTATCCTCGCTGGTAATCATTGTTTCCCATGGCATACCTCGTGCTGCTCGGCAGCGAGCCCGCGTAGGTCGAATTTGGAGTGTCTGCTATCGAAGAATTCTGGTACATAGAACTGTCGTATTCGCTCGAAGATCGATGTCGCTTGACTGCTGGCGACTGCGCTGTAGTGTTGTAGTGGTAGTCTTGCACTGCTCCTCCGTGCATGGTGGAATGCACAGAGGGTGACGTGGTGTCGGGCGGCGATCCATTGTATGCTCGCTTCTGACCGCTGATGCTGGATATCGCGCGATTGTCCTTGCGCACCCGAAGCTTGACGCCTTGGTCCGAAAAGGTACGCGTCAAGTGCGTGGACTCCGACATGCTCCCAAAGTCTCTCTGAGCGACGACGGGGAACTCCACCGAATCGATGGAGCCCAGGAAGACGACCTCATCGGTTTCCCTGTGCACGTTAGCTGTGTTGGAAGGTGGGAACTGGACGGCGTTGCACTGACTTGTTGGTGTCGAACAGACTGAAGCGCAGCTTGTACTGGCCGAGCTTCTTCGCCGAAATGTCACCGAAGACGAAGAAGCCTCCATCTTTATTGTTGATGTCCTTCAATCTATGCAACGACGACACGGTCTGTCCTATCAGGAGTTTACCCGGCGGTTGCTCATGCTCATCCTTCACCGAGATCAGGGTGACCATCATGAACGTTCGAGGGCTGACGAGCCATTGCGCGTTGCTCGGGTCGTCACGATCGTTGTACTTGAGCTCGATGATGGGCGGAGGGTCGATGGGTTTGCGATTCTTGGGGTTGTTCTCTTGCACGACCTGCGCCCTCTTGGGTTCTTGTCGTACTTCCAGCCGTATCTGATCTCGCGCCATCATATTGTGTTCCGCCGAGCCCGAGTGAGGTCGGCCAGACGATTGAAAGCAGGGAGGTATCCGGTGGCTCGTGTGAGAATTCAACCAGAGGGCGTGAAGATTGGTCCGAAGAAGAAGCTCTTCAGAGATGAAGGGAGCGGTAGACGTTGATTCAAAGTGCACCGAAGCTGCTACGTGGAGGAATGCGATCGGCCACCCAACTTTGTAGGGCCTCGGTGGCAGTGCAGAGGAGGGTAAAGGTGGTCAACTGGTGAACCAGAAAGCTTCCGAGCCGTGCCTCCAGTGCGTGGTGTGACGATGGACAGGTATACCCCACGTGCAGAAAGTCTGTCGGTGGGAGGGCGTGCAGCGATGCTCGCAAGTCAGCTGAATACCTGGTGGGAGAGTGGACAACAAGACGAAGGTTTGTGGTTCGTTCCACTCGACATGGAGATTGAGGGCTGTTGGAAAGTCGAGTGGGCAGTTATTGTACAATCGTCGGACCACACTCTGGGAGCTGTGAGCACCTCGTTCGGCAAATGGCACCTGCTTCTCCTGCAACGGCTGTTGCGCAATAATATGCGACTAAATGACTTCTTCCCGCGCCCTGCCGTCGATGATGGCAGAATGGGGCAAAGATCACGTTGTCGCAAGCCGGCTGCTCGATTCCTAGATTGTCGTCTGGTGAAGCCTTTGATTCCTCGATCGACCACCGTTGCCGCACCCAGGCCTGTGGGCGGAGCGTGGAGCGCAGCTGGGTTCCCG
>ANSM01006778.1:0-27463 GCA_000347735.1 Cercospora canescens BHU | reverse complement strand
CCCCCCCCCGCCTGATGGTGGCGCAGCGTGCTAGGTGGTGTTGAGGATCGACCTGCAACGTCACTAGAGAAGTCTCGGGCTTGCGAGGCCACAGCAAATGCACGAACGTGATTTCAAGCAGCTGCGATCCGCTCGCGACAACTATGTCAACGCACGTCAGCGGCTGCAAGTGAAGTGTGACCGTAACTGCGGCGACACGCTTTAGCAAACTTGTAGTACAAACATCCGCGTTTCGCACTCGAATCGTAACATCGGCCTCAAGCACAACACACATTCTGGTTCGCCAGCCACGATCATGGCTCGCCAAAAGCGCCATCCCACTTCTTCGAACCACCGCCGTATTCGAGTCGTCGACCAAAATTCGCATTCCTATGCGGTGGGACACCAGGACTCGCTTTCATCACCCGCACGCTCCATGCGCGTCCCTACGCCACCTCGAAACACTGCCTTGCATGCTCTAAGCACATCGCGACACCTGACTACTTCTCGTTTCGAGCGAAGGGCAGTGCGTCTGTTGTCAACAGCGCAAGCAGTGGCCAGTAACTATCTGTCACGGAAGGCTGTTCGCGCGACCACCACCCAACAGAGGCCACCTATCATCACCACTGATGTCCCATCGAGCCCGCCACATGCCACTCCCCATTCTCTCGTCAGCCGCCACGCGAATGAATATGCAAATAGCTCGCCCGAGGGCTACGAGCATCAGCACTCTGGGCACCCCCCGGACTACAATGCCGATGCCCCGTTTTATTCAAGCGATCGATCCCCTCGCTACTCGTCACAGCTTGCCGACCCATACTTGCTCCTGCCGACTTTAGTGCGCCAGCCGGTATCTTTCGCCTTCGTACTCGAAGCAGTAGTACTGCGGGACCCTTTCTCAGGTCAAAAGTCAGAGAAGAATTTCATTGAGCGCCGCATCTGTGGAACACGACCTGAGAGTGCTCGACAGATCACCCATGCTGAATTCGCAACTGCCGAGACGAGTTTTCCATCTTCAAACCCATCCCTTAGTCGCCTTGCGCTGCAGCAGTCCGGGCAAGACTGCCAGGCTCAAGAGGCAAGCGCACGCCCATTTATCTACGACCCTCGAGCCACCTCGCAGCGCGCAGGATCAGACCAGTTCGTGGATGCACGCGAGGGACCCGAGCCTCTGGGGAAGAGTCGGGACGTGAGCTACTATCTTGATGCCGTGGAAGAACAAGAGCGAGTCCATCTCGCTAGTGAAGGGACGGAACACCAGATAGACAGCGATTTGCCAACAAGCGACGGTTTGCCACAGCTGCCGGCCAACTCTATTGCACCAGATAGCATGACATCGTCTGAAGATGGCAATCACGACAGGACCGAGGCGGATACTTCGATCTATCTCGAGGACGCAGAAATGAAGGATATTGCCGAGATCGAATCACCCTGGATGCAGCGGAGATCTAACAACGTTGCGAGGATGACCGGTTATCGTGTGTGAACTCGGTGGACCCGAACTTTTCGGGATGGTTCCATTGTTGGACATGCTCGCTTCACAACAACTGAAGTGAGAGAGCTGAGATGAGATGACAGTGCAGTTCAAATCCTGCTCGCAACGTTATACCTTCAGAACCCTCAAGACGTCTATGCGGTACTCCGCCGGAGATTCAAACCTTCTGAATGATTCACTCGCTATGGCCAGAGTTGCGCATGACCATTTGGGAAATGCCGGCGCGAGTATACTTCACACGGGGCCCTGGCTGCGGGGTAGATCTTGATGTGCGTGTGTGAACGGATCTCGTCCGCGCTGTTAAACTTTCGACATCGCAGGGCCGCCTCATGCCAAGGAAACGCTCTCGCCTGCCTTCGCCTCCCAGAGTGCGCTGTCCGGGTGGTGGCTAGAAGCTCCTTCTGTGGAGAAGGTGCTTTAACCGTGGTAATGTGAGCTCCAGCATATATAGTACCCGCAATCGCTCTTGACAATTCGAAGTTTGTTTCATTTCCATACCGTCGTCACTCCAACACCATGGCTTCGTAGTCTGGATCGATCACTGTAGGCGAGCAGCCCATCTTCACCCGCCGCAAACTTCGCGTGGTGGCAATCGGAGCTGGGTTTGCGAACATCATGTTGGCGCACAAGCACAAGTACGTCGGTGACAATAGCTATATCGACCTATCCATATACGAGAAGAATCCCGAAGTTGGAGGAACTTGGTACGAGAATCGCTATCCCGGCGTGGCTTGCGATGTTCCGGCACACATTGTATGTTCTCCCAAGTGTCCAGAACGCCGTCGTGTGCTGTTCCGCTAAGAGATGAATTGTAAGTACTGCTTCCCATTTGCGCCAAATCCAGACTGGTCTTCGTTTTACGTCGGCGGCCAAGAGATCCTGGAATACGTTGTCAAGACAGTCGATGAATACAAATTGCGAGACTATGTCCAATTCAACACCAAACTCACCGCAGCGAATTGGTTCGAAGAGAAGGGCAAACGGCTCCTGACATTCGAACAAAACGGGTCGGTCATCAACGACGAAGCCGACGTCCTCATCAACGGAGCGGGCTTCCTCAACCGCTGGCAATGGCCCGATATTCCTAACCGAGAAGGCTATCGTGGCGAGATTGTCCACAGCGCACATTGGGAGACGGTCGACTGGAAAGGCAAGAAAGTCGCTCTCATCGGCAACGGTTCCTCTGCGATCCAGATTCTGCCGCACGTCCAACAGACGGCAAAACATGTGACCACATATATCCGCACGCCGACGTGGATCATTCCGAATTTTCTCGCGGATGTCACGCCCGAAGGCAAGAATTTCGAGTACACGGAAGAAGAGAAACAGCGCTTTCGCGAGAATCCGGAAGAATTGAAGGCATTGCGACAGAAATTGGAGAACATGTTCAACCAGTACTTCTTCATTTTCTTCAAAGATTCTCCGGCGCAGGAGGCGGTCCGGAGTGCCTTTCAAAGACATCATGAAGCAGAAACTCGGCGGGGATGGGGACCTCACCGACAAATTGGTTCCGGAGTGGCCGTTTGGTTGTAGGAGAATCACCCCGGGGGATGGATATCTAGAAGCTTTGACGAGTCCGAATGTGACGAGCAAGTTTGATCCGATTGTGAAGTTCACGGAAAAGGGCATTTTGTCGCAACCGCCGGCAGACACTGAGCCTGAGGAGACGGAGTTCGACCTGATCATTTGCGCGACAGGCTTCAATGTCACCTTCAAGCCGGCATGGGAAATGACGGGTGCGAATGGGTCGAGTTTGCAAGATCTCTGGAAGGACGAATCAGAGGGATATATGGGCATCATCGCGCCGCAAATGCCAAATTACTTCTCGGTGAGTAGATTGTCCGCGATCCAGAACACTCATAAGGCCCTTCTACTTACTGAACTTTGCTTGCAACCAGTACTCCGGACCGAACAGCCCTCTTGGCCACGGTAGCGTCCTCGCGTGCTATGACTGGGCAGCAGAATATATGCTTCGATGGTGCGACAAGATCGCCAGAGAGGGAATCAAGTCCATCACCATCAAGCCAGATGTGCTTCGCGAGTTCAACGACTATTCGCAGGAGTTCCTCAAGAAGACCGTCTGGTCGAGTGAGTGCCGGTCGTGGTACAAGAATCACAAGAGCGAAGGGCGCGTCAGTGCCATGTATGCGGGAAGTATCTTACATTATCGACAGATGCTGCAGGCTTTCAGGACTGAGGATTTCGAGATTGGATATTTGAACAAGCAAAATCGGTTTGGGTTTATGGGGAATGGTGTTACTGAACTGGAGGCTCAGGGCGGCAATCTGGCGTTTTATTTGGAGAAGTGAGTGGTGTCGGCTATGCCGCTTTCATTCGGCGCCTCGAAGAACCGCCGTGTCGCATACTGAATTGGAGCAAAATGGGTATGCCGAATTGAAGGTAGGATCGTTCATGCTCTGATCCGTTGGGAGTCCCGTCACTTCGCTGCTCCCTTGCGGAAGTATAGCATAAGCGCCCAAATGGCAGCGATAAGATGATCAGACATTGCCAAGTGGGAATGGAGTAGACTAGTTGCATTACGAGAGTGAGGAGGCGTGGCAGTGAATAACAAGATCCCACGTGGAGCCGATAGTTCTGATCGGGACCTCGTCTTGGCGGCTGTTGGGGTGACAAAGCAACAACTCAATGGCTCCCAATCTACTCCAACACCCCAGCTTTTACCAAACGTGTTACCAGAGACGGTAAAAGTCCCACACATCATCACCATGGCATCTGACCCAAACATTCCCATGCCTCCTCGCGAGCTCGAGGAGATTGCGTCCCTCGACAATGCTCTCGTCTTCCCAACCTTCACAGCCCAAACCGCCTGGGTGCTGGGCTCTCTCCTGCGAACACGCCTGCTGGACTTCGCCAAGCCAACGGTGATAGACATCAGTCTTGCGCACGGCAATCACTGCCTCTTCCACGCCGTGACCCATTCCGGAACGGCTCCCGACAACGATTACTGGGTCGCTCGCAAAAGAAACACTGTGCTGCGCTTTGGGAGTTCGACATGGTATATGCATAACAAATTCCAGAGTGACGAGGAGGCCTTTGCGGCCAAGTTCGGGCTTGGTCCCAAAGCGGGAGAGTATGCCATCCACGGAGGTGGTTTCCCCGTAAGGGTTCAGGGCGTGGAGGGAATTGTGGCTGTCATTGTGGTGAGCGGGTTGAAGCAAGAGCAGGATCACGGCATCATTGTGCAGATCGTGAATGAGTATCTGTTGGAATTGGGAGTGGAGATGGCGGAGAAGAGGAAGGAGGACTGAACGAATATGGGAGACAGTGGGACGGGACTGCGCAGATGCTCGTGGTATGCGTTTGAATCCCGCGCGAGGGCGCCATTTCTGCAGGCAGAAGGCCAGCACGGTGCACAGTGAGTTCGGTCGAAAGCGTGAAGACCTACATGTACCGCGCTACTCGCTGTGGAGCTGCATCTTTGAGTAGCGCGGCGATTGAAGAAGCTTTCGCATATCTAGCGGCAGATAAAAGTCCTTGCTGATGCAAATGCGAGCGTGCAAGGTCGCCGCACGCCTGGCTCATAGCACCTCCTCGCTGGAAGGTTCAGGCCCGAGCCTCAGATCTCACCGTCGTCTACTCTGCGCCACAAGTAACCCAGCAACCGAAGACGACTTCACCTACCGGCTCACAGGAGTTTGCGAGCCGGGCATAGGCGACGACATGTACCGGCAATGAATAGGCCGGCATCCATCGTCCACGGCGCGCGCCAGCGGCCACATTGCTACAATCTCGCGGCAGCCCACTTGCAGATTCCGTACCTTTTACCCACTTTTTACCGTCTGTGGGATGGTTGCAGCTGCAGTAGCTTGAGATAGTGGGCTATGGCGCAACGAATGATTTCAGCGACTGAACAGAGTCGACTGATTCGAATTGAACTCAGACCGGAGGAAGAGCCTTTCGGCCATTGGGCAAACGCAGCAAACCAGCTCATGCACACTGACTATACAATGGATTACTGAATTACACGACTGTTGGCATGCCGTTCCGATGGTGTTGCTCCAACTATCGTGCGGATTTGAGACATGAAAGTTGTCGCACGGACATGAATCACTACAGCTGGTGCCTGGGTATTGGAGGCTGGCAATGCAACTCCAGGACCGAACGTTGTTCCTGGACGACAGAAAACCCCTGGCCACAAGTGCATGTGACCGTGGCTCCCGTATAGACTAGCCTCATTGGCAGGCAGTCTGCTATGAAATCGCCTGGACTGTTTCGAAGCTCGAACTTCCGGATCGATGTGGATTGGAAAAGGCTGGAAGCCGTCGAATGAGACGTGTATAAGCATAAGAGGCCATCCTCGTCCAGTAGCCCGTGCAGAATTGCCCCCTTCGATCCTCACAGAACAGCCTTGATTTCAAATATGAATGATCATGCTTTGGCTTTAGCAGAATCTATCGCCGAAAACACTGCGTTGATTGAGAGATATCGCAAAGAGAATAGCTTGCCCCCTCTGCAGCTCGAGGGAGATCGCGCAAATGTCACCTATCCCCCACAGGTCGAGCGGGCTCGTCAAACACTCCTTCGAGATTCTCAAAAACTCCAACAACTAGCATCAGGACCGGGCGATCTCTGGAATGTTGCTGGGATGACCGAGTCGATCTGTCTTGGCCTCATACGCGTTGTGAACGAGTTCCGTATCCCGGAAATGGTGCCATTCGACTCGACAGTCTCGTATGAAACGCTGTCAGAGAAAACATCGATTGGCATTGGGGTCCTGCGCCAGATCCTACGCGCTGCCATCACTTTCGAGATGTTCGTTGAGCCAAGGCCGGGATGCATCGCACATTCAGCAATGACCAGGCGGTGGGTCGAGGCTGATCGGATCCACGACTGGATAGCAATGCTTGAGGATATCACAATCGGTGCTACTAACCTCTCGGCCACACTTCGGAGTCATCCAGAAGCAGACAGTCCTGCGACCGCATCATTTATGCTCGCCGTGGGCACAGGAGACTCGGGCTACTATCAATATCTGGATCAAAATCCAGCCAAGGCCCAAATATTTTCCAAGGTGATGGGGGCCTTCCAGACCGGCGATGGCTATAGTCCCAGACATTTAGTTAATAACTTCGACTGGAATGCTCTGAACGGAGGTCATCTGGTTGACCTTGGTGGATCTATGGGCGAAATCGCATTTGCTCTCAAAAACAACTTTTCGGATCTGCGGATCACGGTTCAGGACCTGCCGAGCACCATTCAAGCTGCACGCGAACAACCTGACCTAAAAGGGGTTGAATTCATGGAACATGACTTTTTTGAGCTTCAGCCGGTCCATGGAGCACATGTATACTTGTTCCGGTGCACCTTGCATAATTGGCCGGACGCTTTCGCGGTACGGATCCTACGAGCACTGATTCCGGCGTTGAAGCCAGGAGCCAAAGTGCTAATTGTTGATGAGATCATGCCCGCGATTGGCACAGCCCCTGCACAGGTCGAGAAAACTCTGCGAGTAATAGACATGACGATGCTCAGCCATTTCAACTCGAAGCTGAGAGAGCTGGAGGACTGGAAGGAGCTTTTCACCACAGCTGATCCACGGTTTGTGTTCGCTGGAGTGAAGGAGCCTGAAGGTTCTCGCGTGGGCATCATTGAAGTGCAGTGGCATGGTTGAAAGTTAAGGGCAGCATGCTTATAACCAAAGTGCAGTCTCATTTGGCAACCCAGCGCAATACTAGTTTTCCCGATTTTCTGCCGTTACTGTGCTTGGCTTCATTACACAGAATGCAACACGCACATTTGACGCTGTGCAAAGCTTTGTCGCACGCCTCTACGGATAGACTCTGAGCCCCAACTACAATCACTACTATCTTGATGCCATGAGGTGGTAGACTGTACCTGAAACTCATGTGTCTGCCGCACGACGCATTGTCGAGGGCCCCTTGGTCTCAGTATACGCCCTAAACTTCTACAGCCGCGCCTGGGTCTCAATATTCTGTTGAGCTACTACTCTTGCAAAAGTTGCTTCTACATCATGTTCATGAATCCAGGAAAAGTCCGCACGATTCTTCATCCTCGCTCTGAGCTCTACATCCGTCTCTTGCCTTCCTAATCTCTCCACGATCCTCTGGTTAGTTGCATGTACGGTCGACAGCACCCGATCTGTGTGTGGTTTCCTCGTATGCTCGTACAGTCTTAATGCTGCAGCAATTTCTAAATTTGAGGGCTTCGGTGCCCCGCGGGCAAAAACCTGTATGATCGCTCTCGAAAACGCCCAGGCGTCGTCCAAGGCGAGAGATCCTCCTGCAGCAAAGGCTCCTCCATGTGCATGAGCAGCGTCTCCAGCATAAGTGACGTTAGCGTTTCCGTGAATCCAAGTCTCGAGAGCGGGAGCAAACGTGTTCGGATACATTCTCACGTCGGGTGAAGCATCGATCATCTGTCTTACAGCCGGATGCCAGTGTTGGTAAAACTTCTTGAGAACCTCCGGATCACCCTCAGAGTTCCATGCCGAGTCTTTGTACAGGGCACTCGGTGAGTTCGGGTCACTGTAGCTGCCTCCCACGATCGTGAACAGATTTCGTCCTAGTTTTGAGGCGAAGAACGTGCGGTCTGGACCCCACCAATGATAAGATTCTTCGAGCACGCCTGGAATGTGCTCAACGAGTTTCGCATCGAAAACAGATCTGAACGCGACCCAACCAGTCCATTTTGGTTGCGAGGTTGGAACAAAGAAACCCCGTACTGCGGAACGGATCCCATCTGCGCCTAGCACGACGTCGGCCGTCTTCGAAGTGCCATCCGCAAATGAGACTTCGACTTCTCCAGTATCTTCGACTTGATCAATCGCAAAGAATGTCTTGCCAAGGTGAAGTCTCTCCGGATGCACATGGGCTGCCAAGGCTTGTTGCAAGTGTGCTCGGTAGAAGCGGCTAGTGCGATGTCTGTACTCGACAGAACCGTGATGCTCGTCCACGGAAAGCACCTCGTTAGTCTTCCAGTGTCTAGTATTGTCAGTCGAGATCTGATGTGTTAGAGTCAATGTGTCCTACCGATAGATCATTGGATGTCCAGACTTATTCCGAAACGCAAGCTCATCGGATAGAGCTTCGTAGACGCCCAGCCGTTCAAGAGCCCTCATCCCGTTTGGGCCCAGCGCAATGCTGGCGCCCACTTCTCGAAGCACCGGGGCACGTTCGTAAATTTGGACATCGATACCTTCATGTTCTTGAAGTGCTATTGCTGTCGCGAGCCCGGCTATACCAGCGCCAATGATGGCGATTTTCAACTTCTCCGTCCCAGCCATGGGATGTGAGAAGGTCTTCGGTTTTAAATCAAAGAAGAGGAGCGAGCAGCAGTGGTTGAGCTTATCTTTGCTGAAGCTTAGAGCTTACCCGAGCTCGAATTGCTTGATCTACGGGAGAAACTCGGGGAATAGCACGCAAGTGTTTGGGGTGGTGACAGAGCAAGCCTTGAGCACGCAATGTGGCTGTTGCCGGCCTTCGCTCGTGCAGGATCTGCTGGACGCTGCGGACGCGGTATCGGCTGAGCAATTAACAGGACTCGGGTCTCTGATGAGATGCCATTGCTCCACGCGACGCCCTCCAGCTTTAGGCATAGAGCGATAAATCCCCTGGTCTTTCAGCTCCATCTACGCTCCACCGATAGACGACTCTTGCATTTTGATTCGACAGTATGATCCAGCTCAAAAAAATGGCCATTGAGGATCCGTATGAGGTGATCAGGATTGGGGACCCTAAATGAATATATTGCCCTGTATTCACTTTGCTTGGATGCCGACGTCGCCCACATATTCCGTCCACATCTGAGTGTTTGCTGCAGAGACACCGCGTCTCGAGCGTTTTGCACGACCATGGCAAAAAACAAGATCACAACTCTCGCAAATCCTGTTTCAAGCTCTGGAGATGCTGCACCTCCGAAATTGCCGGCACGCTACGCAGATGAAAGCTACAAGTTGTTCTCCAAAGTCCAGGTAGACGAGCCCTCAGAAGCTGAAGCGAAGGTCATACGCAATAAGTGCGTGCGATGGGTCCTCCCATTTCTTTGCGTCGGCTATCACTTGATGTATGTGGACAAGCAGACGCTAGGAAATTCCTCGATACTTGGGATCATGGAGGACGCCGATCTCAACAGCACCCAGTACAACTGGTTATCCTCAATCTTCTACGTTGGTTACCTCCTCGCTGAGCTGCCTCAAAATTGGGCGCTGCAGAGGTTCCCGGTGGCTCGGTGAGTGTTGCACTTGCATTCTTCGATCGTATGGATCCCATACGCTAACGATAGAACAAGGTGGCTCGCGATCAACCTGCTCGTCTGGGGTGGGATTCTGCTCCTGCACATTCCGTGTCAAAGTTTCGCGTCTCTGTTCGTCGTTCGCTTCCTTCTTGGAGTAACAGAAGCTTGCATCGTGCCTGCGTTTCTGCTCATCTTGAACATGTGGTTCACTTACGACGAACAATCATGGCTGATGCCGTGCATGTGGGCAATTGGTAACAGTAGTCCGATCACGAGTGGTCTGCTTTCCTACGGCGTGCTCTGGATCGACACTGGCCATTTCAATCCATGGAAGTGGTTCATGGTCATCACTGGTGGTCTCACACTTCTCTTCGGCGTTGCCGTGTGGTTGTGGTTGCCGGATAATCCGCTCGGGGCACGCTTTCTGTCGATGGAACAAAAAGCCCAGGCCGTGCTACGCATCAAAAGTAATCATTCCGGCATCGAGCAGAAGCACTTCAAGAAGCATCAATTCCTGGAGGCCATTACGGATCGGAAGACTTGGCTGTTCTTCTTGCATGCATGGTCTCAGGAGATGGCCAACGGCCTTACGAACCAGTACTCATTGATTATCAAGTCATTCGGCTTTTCGACTCTGCAGACCACGCTTCTCGGATGTGTCAATGGCCTGACCGCATTCGTGTCGCTAGCTACGGCAGCCATGTTACTGGCAAGAACGACTAATTGCCGGGCGTGGTTGTCAATAGCCGCTTACATACCTCCGATCATTTCTTGCATCCTACTTCTGTCGCTGCCATGGAGTAACCGCTGGGGGCTTCTCACGGCTATCTGGATCAGGGCCACCGGCGGGATACCTTATAGCGTAGTGATGATCTGGGCCGCAAATTGCTCCGCGGGACATACTAAGAAGACAACCGTAATAGCTCTCTACCACGTTGGATACGGGCTTGGCAATATTTTGAGCCCGCAGCTGTTCCAGCCAAAATACAAGCCAAGGTATATTGTCACATGGGCTGTCATCCTGGGTGTTGCATGCGTCTTTCCCATGTTTCTCGTGATGTACCTCAGGTGGTATCTCAAGCGGGAGAATGCGCACCGAGACGCCTTGCAATCTCAAGGGCTGATCAGTGGAATCGGCATCGTGGAGCATCAGTCCGGCGGTGGCACCTCAGAAGAGGTTGTTGATGCCCGTCAATTGGATTTGACGGATCGAGAGAATTTGGCATTTCGATATGTCCTCTAGCACATGCCCCAGTATGCACTTGCTGCTTTTCCAGTGGCAGACTTTGCAATCGCCGTCCACATTTCCCCTTACCAGTCGTCGAATCACGAGTCTCTAATATCGCGATCGCTTTCCATCTCCCTGCGCTGTGGTCACATTGCGAACTCTGGAGGATGAGAGACCAGTATTTCCAGCGCGAGCCAGGATGACTGTGGTGAAATATTTGCCGCCCTTAAGACTTTGTGGCGCGCGAAGAGTGAGATACTACTGAGGATCGACGCGACGGCATCAGAATTGGAAGACATACTAGGGATAAATAAAAGGCATTATAGCATCGTCGCTGCGTAGATGCCGCCGCAGACAGATGTGTTCGAATCCGCCCACGACCGCCAAGGGCTTCTTGAAAGCATTCAACATCCTGCCTGAGGAGCTTCTAGATTGGCTTTGCTCCTACTTAATCTCATGCGCCTCATCTGTTCAGGTAGCGAGGTGCAGGCCCTCATGCCACTCTCTCAATTTTGAAACCGTCCGGAACTCTGCGCTGGAAAAAGCGCTCAGGGTCGTACTTTTACGAGACCTGTTTCATGTGTCTCACGTTACCCGCGCCGTAACTTCCCAGCGGATCCTGATTGGAATGAGCATAGTTCATGTAAATAAACTCTTCATTGGCTCCCACAGATTCCGAGAAGGCCTTGATTCTACTACCCATGGCTGCCACCCTTTGATAGACCCGGCGATAATCTTTTTCATTATCTGGCCCGAGTAGAGTGACCCCAAATACGAGAAGAGTCATATTCCGCCTGTTTCGGTCGAGACCTAGCATGTTTCCTCCCTTCGCCTTGCTGATATCTGCAAAGTATGACGGAATCGACTGAACCTCTGTGATTGTGGCGAAGTTGCGCGGTCCCAATGTTGCATTCATGTTTGCGACGAGGCTGGCATGTTCTTCTATGCAATAGCGCAAGACAAATGGATCATTCGTGATGGTCAAAGAAGACCCAGCATTACTATCGAGAAAACGTAAGCGGGTCTCAACAGACCTAAGGCACTGTCTGGACCACTTACCGTAGACTTGGGGTAGAGGCTGTCGAGGAGCGATTGGCAGAGCCAACGAGACTCACCGACTCCTTCTTGCTGGACGTCAGTGACGGTATGCGATTGAAGGCATCGAACGCTGTGGTATGTGCATTATCCCTGGTGTTGACCTCAATCACTGATGCAGTGATGTTGCCAGAAACGGGACTGTAAGCGACGGACGAGAGCATCGCATCGTGCTGAAACGATGAATTCAGATTAGCAAACGCTGCCGATGCCTCGAAGACAGCGTCCGTGTGCTCGATACTGATTGACCTTACTTCCATGGACATGTTGTGGGCCGGAAAAGTCAAGAGGTCAAACCTGGTGACGATGCCAAAATTACTGCCGCCTCCCTTAAGAGCCCGCCATAGGTCCGAGCGCGCCGATGCATTGGCGTTGATTATCTCGCCGCTCGCCAACACAACTTCGAAGTTGACGACACTGTCACAGGCGAAACCCGTCCGCCCAGTGTAGAACGATACTCCACCACCAAGGATGAAGCCGCCAACCCCCACATCCCCTTCTCGGCCACCGGTCACCCCAACCCCATATTCTGCCAGCTCCGAATAGACGCTCAGCCACCGTGCTCCCGTTCCGACGGATGCAATTCCTGTTGCTGCGTCATACGTCGTGGTATTCAATTGAGACAAGTCAATAGTCACGCCGTCAGCGATGTTGTTCGTGTTGTCACCCCCGTGCCCGCCGCTGTGAATGGCGATGTGCCAGTCCCCAGCACCGTCAATTGATTGGAGAGTAGTGAGTGTCTGAGCTACTTCTGAGGGGTTTGCCGGGAGAACAAAGCACCAGGGGCCTCTACGCGCGTTAAGTGACCAGTATGTGTCCAAGAGCGGTTCGTAGAGGTCCGAAGATGGTAGGTGTACGGCATGAGAGAGGTTCGCGGATATGAGAGCATCGCACTTAAAAAAATATCAATCTATTATCAAGAACGATAGCGGGGACAGGACTGCTTACTGGTGGGGATCCCGTCGTGATATAGGTATCGCCAGGCCCGGTCGGATGGTTCCTCGAGCTGTTCCCTTGTACGCCACTTAGCAGTAACAGTGCAGCCACTGTGTTTGCCACGCCTCTAGGTAGCATTTGGTTCCTAAAGAAGGCTACCATCGTGCCCAAACAGAAAGCAAACTGCAAGTCTTGATCAAAGGTTTGAATAATGCTATGGTGCTCGCAACGTAGTGTTATGGCAAAGGGCTATTTATTAACAGTCAACATCTCGGTACTAAATGATCGTAACTCAATGCGTATGCAATCGTTGCGATTCTCGATCGCACTGCCAGCGACCTCTTCGAAGAATGGATCTCATGCCCTTCAAGTGGAGCCAGCTCGGCCGACCGTATTTCGGAACGAAAAATACGCGTATTTCATTTTACGCGTATCTGGCTCACCTTTCCACCACTTCCCAGCCAAGCTTTCCATGTCCACTCGCGTGTGACCGCGGATGAGGTTTAAAAACAGACATTGTGTTTGATACTCCCAATTCCTTCGACGGCTGGCTTTCGACGTGAGCGCGCCTAGCTCGAGGCTTAGACGTTGCTCGACCGACTTGGACGACACAACGGCATGTCAAGAGTGTATGATTGCAATGGAGTGGTCAAAACAGGCAAGAACAACAAAACATCTTGACCATGATCAGCATCAATACAAGGGTTGATCAAAAGCAAGTCTATATAACGCCACGAACGACTTCTTTTGATTGCAAATTTTGACTGAGCCACACACTGCATTTTCTGCCGTTCTGCCCTCCATCCATCCAGAGATCCATCCATCCATTCATCCATCCATCACTAAAGGATTGTCGGACTCAACGCCCATTGACTCGACTCTGCGAAAAGATGAACATGATCACATCTCCAAATGGCTACGTCTTATACTACTACATTCCCTCGCTGCCGGGTGCCATCGTGGTCGCCGTGCTTTTTGCGCTGGGAACCATGGCGGTACTTTGGAGGAGCATTACCACTCGAACTATGTTCGCTATTCCCTTCATAGCGGGCGGCGTACGTGAGTGCTCCCAGAAAAACTCCAATTCTTCCGCAGCGCAGACTTTTTCAATGATTTGACTAACACATCGATCAGTCGAGATTGTTGGATATGTAGCACGAGCAATCGCGAAGGACACCAGAAGCTCACCACCTGTCCCATTCATCGCACAGATCATCCTACTACTTGTTGCACCAGCGCTCCTTGCCGCTTCGATCTACATGACTCTCGCTCGCGTCATTCGCGGAGTTCATGGCGAGCAATGCTCCATCATTCGACCGCCTCGATTCACGCGCATCTTCGTCTTGAGCGATGTCGCCTCATTCATCGCACAAGCGTCTGGTGGCGGGCTTCAGGCTGGCAAAACTTCAACAAAGACACTGCAAAGTATATTATCCTCGCGGGACTTGCTGTGCAGGTCTTGGGCATTGGTCTGTTTGCAGCCACGGCTTTGAGCTGGCATATGCGTACGAGGCAACAGCCAAAAAGCGTGCTGTGTGTAACCGCTCCAACGCGATGGGCAAAGGTCATGGCTATGCTCTATACTGTGAGCGTGCTTATCTTGGTCAGGTCGCTGTTTCGGATAATTGAGTATGTCTTGGGAAGCGATGGATATCTCTTGCGACACAAGTGGCCGTTGTACATATTCGACGCCACTCCCATGCTGCTCACAGTGGCTGTGTTTGCTTGGTGGTTTCCTGATCAGCTGCAGCTTTGCCAATCCCATAAATACGGTGCAGAGAGTGCAGCGAAGCTGAAGACAAGAGACGCCAGCAGCTGTGGTCGTCCAATGGTTTAATTAGAAGCAACCCGGCTTGCAGCCACGCTTTCAAAGGAGCATGTTCCAAGCCGCCAAAATTGTCTTAGTTCTTTGCTGGAAGCATGGAAACTCACGTCAAATATTCATTCATTCCGCTTCCGCCACAATGTTCTCGAACCGAGCTCCGAAGCGCGACATCGCGGTTGCGACGGCGGGCGTGCCGAGGTAGACTACACTACACCGCAGAAACATAGTTGATCTCGAGGAGCGTCACCATCCACTAGAGACACCTGAATCGACTGTCCAAAACATGTCCACTGCGCAACCTATCAAGATCCTGATTGCGAACCGCTCTGAAATAGCCTGTCGTCTCATTAGGACATACTCTCTCTACCCCAATATCCAGACAGTGGCTTTATTCACGCCGTCCGAGAAAGATTCGACACACGTGCGCCATGCGACTATTTCCATCGCCCTTCCCGGAGAGGGACCGGGTGCATATGTCGACGGAAGTAATATCGTCGCTATCGCAAAGCGGGAAGGCTGCTGGGGAATTGCACCTGGCTATGGCTTCTTGTCTGAAGATGCTGCCTTCGCGAGATTATGCGAACGTGAGAGCATTGTTTTCATCGGTCCATCGAGCGAGCAGCTGGCACGACTCGGGAACAAGCTGAGCGCAAGATCTCTGGCCGCAGAAGCAGGCGTGCCTGTTTTAGATGGCACCAAAAATGCATCTGATCGAGGCTGCTCCATCGATGATGTATTAGAATTCGCCAAAAGCCTAGGCCCAGGCCGCAGTATTATTTTGAAGGCGGCAGCTGGTGGCGGAGGGCGTGGCATCCGCATCGTTGATGATAACAGGGACGAACAAGCCATTCGCTTGGCTTACGGTGCCTGTCAGAGAGAGGCACATGCTTCATTTGGTGATGGGAGCTTGTTTGCAGAGCGATATCTTAAGGGTGCCAGGCACATTGAAGTTCAGCTCCTTGGCGATGGGACCGGAAGGGTAACGCACTTTTGGGAAAGAGAATGCTCGCTTCAGCGCAGGAATCAAAAGGTGGTTGAGATCGCACCGTCAGTGGCTGTTGCACCACAACTGAGGCGGGCAATTATTGCAGCTGCCCTCAAGATAGGAGAGGCAGTAGAACTGCGAAGCCTCGCCACCATTGAATTCCTGGTCGATACAGTTACCGATGACTACTTTTTTATGGAGGCGAATCCAAGGATTCAAGTTGAACACACCATCACCGAGCAGATCAACAATATCGACCTCGTGGATTTGCAACTTCAGATTGCGTTTGGACACACATTGACAGACTTACGCATACTACAGGAGCCCTTGCCACCTCGATTGACATCCATACAACTGCGCATAAACGCGGAAAGCTTCGGGAAAGATGGCACTGCGCAACCGGAAGCAGGAATCGTTCAGCAGGCGCTCTTCCCCACCGGAGCAGGAGTGCGAGTGGAGACGGCCATTGAGCCAGGCCGGCAGTACAACGTCAGTCCTCTGTTCGATAACCTTGTCGCAAAGCTCGTCGTCACATCGTCGTCCTATGCTTCAGCAATACAACTAGCCCGTTGGACCATCGCTCGGACCGGTATCATTGGATGCAGGACCAACCAGGCGTTTCTCATGGCTCTACTGGATACGAATGTGGTGCAAGAAGGCAGGAGCAATATTCTAACGATCCAGGAGAACTCCGAGATGCTATATAGCGCCACGAAGCAGTTCGAGGATGAGCTGCGGGCCCAATCTGGCAGGATCTCTGAGACAGTGATTTCCCCCACGAGAAATGCACCAAAGGCGAAACGCCCTGCAGGTTCAGAGGAGCTGCTGGCCCACGTCACCGGGGTCGTTCATGCGTTGAAAGTGAGCGAGGGCGACAATGTTCGCGCAGGTCAAGAATTGGTCGTGCTCGCGGCGATGAAAATGGAGCATTCCGTGCGAAGCGCCCACAACGGTGTTGTGGCGAAGATACCTATCACGCAAGGACAGCAAGTCAATGCCGGTGAAGCCCTCATATTCATCGCTCCAGACGACGGCACTCAGTCTGCTAGCGTGAGCGAGACTGTCAAGACTGAAGATCCAAAAGTATTCCGACCGGAATTGGTAGAGCTCAACGAACGCAAAGCGTTTCTGCGGTATGCTGGCCGTGAAGAAGACGTAGCCAAGCGCCACGCAAACGGATATCTCACTGGTCGCGAGAATCTTGACCTGCTCGTGGACAAAGATTCGTTTGTGGAGTTCGGAGATCTCGTGATAGCAGCGCAGAAGAAAAGGCATCCTATGTCCCACCTCATTGCCCAAACCAGTGGAGATGGCATCATTGTTGGTTGGGCGAAGATGGAATTGCATCCAGTTGCGATTGTGCTTGGTGACTATCTTGTGCTTGCTGGTACTCAAGGGCATTATCATCATGAGAAGCTGGATCGTATCTTTGCATCAGTCATTGATAATCCCGCCCCATTGATCCTGTATACTGAAGGAGGTGGTGGAAGACCAGGTGATAGCGACGTCCTTAGCTCCACGGGCCTCAAAACCCCATCTTTCGCTCTGTTGGGCGAGATCAAGGCAAGAGGTATACCATCGGTTGCAGTCGTCAATGGGTACTGTTTCGCTGGTAACGCGGCTTTGTTAGGTACCTGCGACATAATCATAGCCACAAAAGGTGGCTCAGCCAGTGCTTCGCAGAGGAAGTTGACCTCAATAGGCATGGGCGGTCAAGCTATGATCGAAGGCGGCGGCCTTGGATTATTCGAGCACGAAGACATCGGACCCGTCGATGTCCACATGCGTTCGGGCGGTATTGACGTACTCGTGGATTCTGAAGTCGAAGCCGCGCCTCTGGTGCGCAAGATTGTCGCCCTGTTTACACAATCGCGTCTGCCTCCGGAGAATAGCTTTTACACATCCGACCAGCTTTGCCTGCGTACTGCAGTGCCGCCTCTGTCTGCCCGCCGTCGAGCTTACGACGTTCGTCATGTGATCAAGCTCTTGCTGGACGACGATAGCTTTATTGAGTTCTGTCCCGCATGGGGACTTTCCGTGCTCACAGGCCTTGGACGCATCAATGGTCACGCTGTGGGTATAATGGCTTCAAATTCTTCGTCCCCTTTGGGAGGAGCCATTGATGTCAATTCTGGAGCAAAGGTCAACCGCCTTCTGCGTCTCCTCATCCGCGTCGGTGGTATGCATCTTATCAGCCTTTGTGATACTCCAGGATTCATGGTTGGCCCAGAATTTGAGCGCTCAACTGAAGCTCAAGGCGCAGGAAGTACGTACCGCTGCTTCGGGGACTGGTTTGGGAATTGCCAAGAATTCGCCCTTCTCGGTGGTCGTGTTCTTGGAGTTGTCCTACGAAATGGGTTCGGACTGGGTGCACAAGCGATGCTCGGAGGCGCTACTCTAAGAAATAGCATGTGCGTGGCGTGGCCGAATGCTACTTTCGGGGGCATGGGGCTCGAAGGAGCCGTGAAGCTGGCGTACAAGAAGGAATTGCATAGCATCAAAGACATTCAAGCGAGGAATAAAAAGGAGCAGGAAATGATCGAGAGCGCATACAGCGAAGGCAAAGCTCTCAACCAGGCTACCGTTGGAGAAATTGACACTGTGATTGATCCAGCTACGACGAGAAAATGGCTGGAGCAGATGATTGAGGTCCTACCACAGCGACTGCCCAATTATATGAGAACGAGAAGAGGCGCCAAAATGTGACAGGTGCACACAGCTGCGACTGGCTTTTCATGGGAAGGGAGCTCGAATGAGCTGCAAGATGTGCATAGATCGGAATTGATTTTGGTTCCGATGACTGTCATATAAGTTTGCACGGACCAGAGTTCATGATCGTAAAGCATATCCCGCCACTCAAGGTTGTCCAAGCTAATTCTCGCAGCCAGTCAACTGTGATCTCCAGAGTAGATCCAAAGTCATCAGCACGCAGTACACGTGTCCGCGTCTCGGATGATGCTCTACAGCACAGTGCCATCTCTTCTTCAAGCTCGAGAGTCGAGTCCGCAATCCATTCTCGGAGAGAGACATACTCTAATAGCGGGACTAGTTGCGTCTTGGACTTATCATCACGGCAAAGTCTAGGCCGTAGTTCGACCTGGGCCGGGGAAACGCATGCCTCGCATTGGGATCTCAACGGTGTATTCCTCGGTATGTAATTGCTGACTGTTGCTCGTGTATCGTCGCTTGGATCCTATAGGCTCAGCTGTGGATCTAGCTGGCTAAGCTGCTTATTTTGGGAAGTACGCGTTTGAATGGCCGGATAGGGCTAGAGCACGATTAATACGCGTATTTGCGAATACGGCGGATTTACGGTGCGGCCTTCTGAGAGTTCAGCATCAGGATCGAGATTGCATTCTCTGCGTCATCTTCACAGCAGACCTCATGCTGTCATTGGTTCCATGATTAGATCCTATGCTGATCATTCTGGCATGGTGCTGTTTAAGAGATATTGGCCAAAGTTCTTCGACCAACTAGTGCCCCACGGCTGCAGCAGCTAGCGAAATGGCCCGTCGATGCCACTGCCCAGTGAAAAGACAGCCCAAAGCAATATCAAAAGGCTATTACTGGCTCAGCATGACCGCTCGGGTCATCACAAAAGTGTCAGTGGGGAGTGACTGCCTTGAGGCATTCTTGGTCCTCATCCTCTTTTCAAACGTGTGCCAATACCAGCGTAGCTCCTCAACATGGACGGAAGCAAGAAACAGGCTTCGCCTCAACTCACGTCCCGTCGCAGGAACATTGATGCCGAATCGCAAGACAATAGCAATGCTTCAATCACAGGTCATCAGAACATTCCAACCTGACTCCATTGCAGAACTCGCCGCTCGCTGACAATCACTCAGATGATGGCCGTGTGGAAATCGACCTGGATTCAAATTTCAATAGACTCCTATCAAAAGCCACCAGCTTACCTCGACCCGAAGGCGAAGGTGCTCCTTCGCCGCCGGAGCATCGACGGCATGGCTCACCACATCAATTTCCTTTGCGCATCAACATCGTAATACAAGTAGTAGGAAGTCGGGGAGACATTCAACCATTCGTGGCTCTGGGCAAGGTCTTACAAGAACATGGTCACAGAGTGAGGCTTGCCACACACGCGAAGTTCAAAGAATTCGTGCTCCAAGCCGGTCTGCAATTTTACTCCATCGGCGGCGATCCTGAGGACTTGATGGCCTATATGGTCAAGAATCCTGGTCTCCTGCCCAGTTTCCAGTCGCTTCGGACAGGTGACGTTTCTCGCAAACGCCGAACGATCCTGGAAGTTCTGGAAGGTTGTTTCAACAGCTGCATCGCTCCAGATCCTCTGACAAACGAAGCATTTGTCGCGGACGCTATCATCGCCAATCCGCCCAGCTTTGCCCATGTCCACTGTTCCGAGGCGTTAGGAATACCTTTGCATTTAATGTTTACCATGCCTTGGACAGCAACAACGGCGTTTTCACACCCCCTTGCCAACATTTCGAACGGTGCCAAGAATCCTAGACTTGCCAATTACCTTCCCTATATCGTGGTTGAGATGTTGACCTGGCAAGATCTTGGAGATGTTATCAACGGCTGGCGGAAATCAATTGGCCTGGAACGAGTGCCTGCAACTGAGGGTCCATCACTTGTGTCTAACCTGTCGATCCCATTTACATATTGCTGGAGTCCTGCTCTGATGGCAAAACCTGACGATTGGCCAGCACATATTGACATTTCCGGTTTCTTCTTCCGCGACGCTCCAGATTATGCTCCGCCAGAGGACCTCCAGGCTTTCATAGCCGGGGGACCACCTCCTGTGCATATTGGTTTCGGCTCGATCGTCCTGGACAACGCGGCCGAGATGTCTTCTTTAATCCTGGAAACCGTGCAGGCGTGCGGATATCGAGCCGTCATATCCCGCGGTTGGAGCCGTCTAGACGGGCCTGAACGAAACGATATCTTTTGGATCGAAGATTGCCCTCATGAATGGCTGTTTCAGCATGTTTCGACGGTCGTGCATCATGGAGGAGCAGGCACGACAGGTACGTGCTCCATCTAATCTTAAGAAGAGAGTAATGTTGCTGATGTAACAAATAGCTTGCGGCCTACGCAATGCGAGACCGACGGTCATTGTACCATTCTTTGGCGATCAACCTTTCTGGGGCGACATGGTAGCTACTGCTGCTGCAGGCCCCAACCCTATACCCTACAAACGCTTGGATGCAAGTAACCTAGCTGCAGCACTACGCTTTTGTGAAGAGCAGGCTACGAAATCTGCCGCTGCCAATATTGCCGAACGAATGCGAGAAGAGGAAGGTGTCAATGCCGCCATCATGTCTTTCCTTAATCATCTGCCATCCGAAAAGATGCAATGCGATTTTCTTCCTGATCAATCGGCGTCGTGGCTATTAAATATTAAAGGCAGGTCGAAGAGAGTCTCTCGCCTTGCGGCGGAGATTCTGGTTGAAAATAGAAGCGTGGATGCCAGAGACCTGAAAACGTATGTATACCTGCGACTGTGCTGGGCTTGCTATCTATCTGGCGCTGACTCTTCTTCCTCACAGCTATCGTTCAAGCCCTATCATCATTGAAAACTGGAGATGGGATCCTACTACCGGCCTGCTATCATCCACGATTGGCGTTGGGACAGATATGATCGCCGATGCCGCCGGTGTCATCCTCGAACCTGCTGCAGAATTCCGGCGAGGTCGCAGCCGGAGCACTCCTCCTAGCAAAGTGATAAGCGGCGATATCGAAGATGCGACAGTTTCAAAGAGCGACGCCAGCTCGGCGTCAAGTGTCAGGACATCTCGGGCAGCGAAAATGTCTTCTGACCAAATGGCGGTTGTTGGTTCTATGGCTCTGGCGTCAGGAAAGTCGCTCGGAAAGATCATACCAACTTTTTATCGAGGTGCATTTGTTGAAATGCCTCTTGCAATAGCAGAGGGTTTCAGAAATACACCACGTCTGTGGGGTGACACCCCCACATCCTACGGCCAAGTGAGGGACTGGAAATCCGGCAGCATTGTCGCGGCAAAATCCATCACGATCGGTTTGAGCGATGGAGTGCGCGATCTGGCCATAATGCCAGTCGATGGCGGGAGAAAAGGGGGGTTTTTGGGTGGGGTGAAAGGATTTGCCAAGGGTAGCGGTAGCCTCGCGGCTAAGACTCTCAGCGGGAGCGTGGGACTCGTGGCATATTCTGGACAGGGTATTGCGAAAAGCATCTGGGCATGCGCTCATGCCAGTCCGGAAGAACGGGTCTGGGAGGCTAGGAGGGCAGAGGGTATGTTGCTTGCCCAAACAGCGAGTAGGGAAGTGAGGGAACAAGTGGAGAAGAGATACAGTGAGGCACAGGCTGAGCGCAGAGCATTTCTGCGATGGTGAATGCGCGGTGCTCATCAAGATAGAGCACTCAACCGCGCGTGGTTCTTCCTGATCGAGCGCTGTGTGCCGTTCACCTCAACAATGTGCAGTACATGGAAGCGATCTTTGCAGCTTTGCAATGCCCCAGATGTTGTCAACACCTCATCCCATGTTCAAGGCCTTTTCATGACGGAATAAGTTTCTCGGTGTTCACCCGTTCCAACTCCGTCGGCATTTTCCGCTTGACGTACGGTTCGAGATTTATCTCACCGTGTATCTGTGTGTCTCAGAAACTAGATAACTCGGGGATACAAGACTCGGAACAGTCCGGTCACTCAGAGACGAGCTCGGCTCTCGTCGACACCGGATCTCGCGCATGCCACTCCTTGTTGGACGTTCCAGTGGCTGTGTTGTGTATCAGGATCTCATCCACCACGGCATACCTTCCACATTGGGGCATGATGGTCTCCAAATACGCGTATTCTGAAATACGGGCAAGTATACACTTTTGAAGCAAAGACCATAATGCGGCGCCTGGTGCAGCTGAGCTCACCATGAGCTTGAGATAGCAGCTGTAATTGTTAAGTCCCTACGAGAATTCGGTATACCTGCGTCACTTCCTTCCAGTGACATCGTGCGACTTAAAGGCTTCACAAAACGCGGCTTTCGTGTAGAGTAGGTGGCTGCTTTAATTGTCCTCTTGTTTGTCTAACTTCACATCGCCTTTCTTCTTGGTGGCACTTATAATTCCTTCATTGCAGAACCCTCATCGATCTCTAGAGCTGGAGATTTCCCATTCCAAGCACAAATTGAACAATTACTATGCTCAAACCGTGGGGGCCACTGCGCAGCTTGGTGGGCGTTGCCCCCTTGTGCATCTATGTGGCATGCAGCGCTCACGCGGCCGCCATTAGCAGTCGCAGCACAGTAAGTGAGCTGAGAGAGACAGTCCAACGGATATTGAGGAAAGATTGGAATGGATTACTGACGAACGACGATGTATCCAGGCTGCTCAATCGAGCTCGACCTATCCGGCGCTGTCACCTGTCAATGATTCTCAGCCTCTGAGCGGCGCCGATTTTGTTGGATCTCTGGAGGCCAGCCACTCTCTCACACCGAAATACACTTTCTCTCCAGACGCCGCTCTGATGCATGGCGACAGTGGTAACACTGGCAACAGCGACTTTGCAGGACCAGGAGACCGGAACATGACAACCAGCTCTGCGCAAACGTTGGGAATCTTTCTCTGGGCGCGAGATGGCAGAGTGACTGCGAGCTATGTCGATGCCACATCGGGTCAATACGGCCTCTCGGCCGTAGACCCGCATAGTCTCCAGGTCCTCTCGACGTGGTTCCCCCCAATTGCCAACGAAACACTCGGCATCACTTATCTGGAGTATTTGCTTGACAGTGATGACATACTCACCAGCAGTTCGCAGGGCCGCATCTATGTGGTGCATCGCGAGCCGAGTGGAAGCGATCCAGCTTTCACGACGAAGCGGGTCATCGACGTGAGTGGACAGCTGCAGTCCTCTGGCGTGCCATTAAGCTTGCTTAACACAATAGTAGATGCTGTGGGGAATATCTGGTTCACTTCTGGATCACCACACCTGGGGACAGGCGAGCCGCAGAATACCACCATTGTGGGATACGTAACGCCAGCAGGCGCTGTTGCGACAAAGGTCATCCCAGACTCCATCGTCGAGAATGGTATCGCGACGCATCAAGGCGCCATATTCATGGTTACTGGTCCAGCAGGAGCCACAGATACAAACAACGCCACAGGCTACATGTGGTCCTTTTCAGGAATCTCAGGATAAGTTGACCTGCTCTGGCAGGCACCATATGAAGCAGGATCTGCCAAACAGCTCGGCGGATTCAGTCGGGGAGCTGGTACGACACCGGCCTTGCTGAATGATGAGTTCGTTGCTATTACCGATATCGCGGATGATCAAATGAATCTGAACATCTTTCATCAAAGTCCTCAGACAGAGGGATGTGAGCAGCAGCTCCTCTGCAAAGTACCACTTTTCAGGCCCGGAGCCGGTGCTAATAGTATTGCCGTCACGGTACATAAGGATGGCGACTCATACGGTGCGGTGATTCTCAACGAGTACGGTGCGCCAGCCATCGCTAGAGCCGGCGACGCGAATTTGACGCTCAATGGAGCTTGGAATAACATGGGCGGCATGGCAAAAGGCGTCACCCGTGTGAGCATCAATCCGACCAATCAATCCTGCTCTGTTGCCTGGACGATCGATCAAGCGCGGAAGACAGTACCCGTATTGTCCACCAAGACCAGCCTGCTCTACGGCTACACTCAAGGCCTGGAGCTAGCTGCCCAAGGGCATTACGTCTGGTGTTTTGTGGCTGTCGATTGGAGGACCGGTAAGGTGGTGTGGGAGAAAAGAGCGGGAGCGGGAGGCGCATTCAATGATAATTGGGCTCCTATGGTCCTGACGCCCGAGGGAAGGCTGATTCGGACCGTACAGGGTGGAATCGCAATTCTTGAGGATGCTAAGGGGTGTTGAAGCTGGCTCTCGTCTTGTTTAGTTTTGTAGAGTGGTCGAGCTGCGAAGTGCATTTCGGAATCAGTCATTCCGATCAACTGGTTGAGCATGATTGACCCTGAATGAGCGTGCCCTCCTCCACTTGTCCCGGGGTTCGGCCTGCCTAAGCAGGCAATCCGCCAGCCTCGCCCTTCTCTTCCGCAACCCTGACCCCTATGCGCATTTCTAGGCAAGAGGACGTATCAAAGAGCGCCAAGAGGTTCCGTCAATCAACCACCTGCACTGATCCGAACCATTTACCTGGATTTTGAAATAATTGCAATCGGACAGAAGGGAATCGATTAATCGAGTGATCAATTTGGTCACATTGGGGTTCATTATGATCATGTAATCACAACATCCTACGGTCAGATTGCGGCCTTGTTCGCCCGGAGAGCATGCGGTGTCGCGCAAATCAAAACCTCGCGATGGCCCCTGTCTGCAAAAAATTTTGTTCGCACATTCTCTTTCCCACGCGTTGCTCAAAGTGTCGTCTCTGCTTTGCGGTAGAGTACGAATCCGACATACGAAGCTGGTACGTAACCAGTGAGAGAGGAGCAGAAACCACGGAATGAAGCGAGTGTCCTGTCATCCTGGCAGACAAGCGTGAAGATGGACGAGGTCTCACGATAGAATTTGCCCCTATCCCTCACGTTCACGACTGCACCGCATGTAAGCGGGATCCATGTCTATTATGCTTACAAACTTCTACGGCGCAGAGAAAATTCTGGCGCTTGAAAGTCACAGAGCATCGCCTCGATAGATCGATGTGCCATACCAAATGCGAGCCTGCAAGGAAGTGCGCAAAAGATTGCACTGTTTGTGAAGGCATTCGTGTCCATTGGTGCTGTCACAGGGAAACATACTGCTACAACAAGGAGCGGGTCTTCCCAAGGGCATCGTCTGTCACTGATGCGAGTCCGCACGGACGAACGCTCGCCAAGCCCGTATATGCCATCACGTTTTCCCCTTCAATATCCAGCCTTTGCCTTTGCATGTCGGCCCTGTCAATCTACCAACGGAGACTCATTCGAAGAGAGTCATGGAAGTTGAACTTGCTCGGTACTACTCTGTGACTGATCAAGTCTCTTCTCCGACTGTGGACGGAGAACGCTTTGGCGTTCTTTGTCCATCACGCCCGTACGCTCTGTTTGGCGTCACCTTACTCCGCTATACTGTTGCGGTATATCCTAGTGTTGAAGACATACTTGCACCGTGATCTTCGCGCGCGCTATAAGGCTTACTCATAGCAGTCTACATAGCCGCTATTGTGTTGTTTACGCAAATAGCCAAGGCACGTTGATTCGCTAATTCTACAACTAGATCAGGCCAGTGACTCAGACGAACATATTTGTCGAGATGCCGAAATCGATGGAATCAAGCAAGCGTCCCAGATAAGGCCAGCGCAATGATATGCCTCGAGTAAGGCGCCAAGTGCCAAGTTGCTCCAGATGCTCACTCATGGTTTACTAAGCCTATGTCCGGCGTTTGGCTCACTAGTGTATGAAACCTCGGCGAGCAATGCTAGTCATTTTCGGCGTGCTAGCAAGTCAGATGAGCCACAATATGCATTCCGAGCCTGGTTTATCCGGTTCCGACGCAGATTCCGGATAGTGTGAAGACGTTATACTCCTCGCCTAGCGCCTTGGGTCGTCTAGTGTGTGGTGGGACCACCGTGAACATGGCGACAACGTAGCAGAAACCCGGCCTATGGAGTAAAGAACCAGGTAGTTGGGTTGACGAGGCTCAAGATTTTTGGAGGAATCTGGTGCCTCGTTTCGCCAAAGAAAAAGTATATATACCGCCGCAGGAACTTGTCATTCACCATACCGACAGCTTCACCATAGCAAGCAATCACGACGAGTCGAAAATCATGCATGCTTTCACTCTTTTGGCCACCCTCTTTCTCCGCTTGACCTCGGTCAGTGCAAGACTCCGCCTGAATTGCGGAGAGGACTCGCGAAACTTTGGGGTCAAGTTCAACAACTGTGCTCCACGTGACTTCGAAGGTTGCCGAATTCTGTGCGATCAAGAGGTATGTTATGGTACTACAACCTCTGTTGATTTGACCCAATCGCCGACACATTGCTCAGTGCTTCTGGCCCTTCTGGGATGCCTCTGCAAGGTACAGGAGAACTGTCACCTGGACTGTCATATCTGCGAACGATTGGCATGCTAATGGTTAAAATCAGAAATGATGGAGATTGTGACTGCTGGTGCGCGAGGGAAGCGTAGGAAAACCCGAGACGATCTTTTGGTGGAGATCAATTCGCACATGGGGAAATTGGTCGATTCGTCGAGATGTCGATAGAAAGATAGGTGGATAGGCGAGGACTAGCTACAAGCAATCTCGTGTCTCTATTGTCGCGGGCATAGGCTATGCGGAAAGGCAATCATGATACCAACTTTTTCATCCTTTGCTATGGCGTACATTGGTCTGTTTGAGAATCAGAAGTATTGAATAGAATGTGAGCACTCATCCCAAGCCTGTACATCGCCAACTCTAAATTTAAGAACGCGCGAAGGATCCGACGTACATGCGAGCTGGCAACTGGGATTCTTCGCACGCGCCCATCCTGTCTATTGCATGTCCTTGTCCCTGCACAACTTTGTGCAATCACCGATGATATGACAAGACGCACCGTCTCCCTTCACAGCCACGCCGGACTCAGCGGCGGTGAAGCGACGAATCCATGAACCACACACACGCGTCGCTCGCACAAAAAGTCCCGCAATGGCTGTGTTGAATGCAAGCGACGGCACATGCGCTGCGACGAGCGACGACCCGCCTGCGTGAACTGTGAGAAAGCCGAGCGCAGCTGCGAGT
>ANSM01006777.1:0-14570 GCA_000347735.1 Cercospora canescens BHU | reverse complement strand
GCCCGTCCCAGATCTGGCGTCGACCTTGCACACACCGGCAGCCGAGGACGCCGACGAGGCAAATGTGAGCTTCTTGCGAGACTCGCTGGAGTCGCTGGACCGCGCAGAAGAGGCCACAGCCACCAGAGGGTCTACGCATCGGCGCGGCCAGTCGCACAATGACCTGATCCGGGATCCACGGATAGCAAATAGACTGGCGCAAGCACGGCATTTGGAGGCGCAGAATAGAAGTGATAGCGAGGACGTGTCGCGCCGGCTACGATTGCAGAGGGTCCTGGCTCGACTCAACCAGATCCACGATCCGACAACGAACAGCACATCTTCCGCCGCAGCATACAGCAATCGTACACCTTCGCCGGGGAGGAACGATCAATACGATTGGGCTCCGTCTCACGAGACTACCACGAATGCTGCCAACCAGGACGAGAACGAGCTAGACCAGATATTGGCGGAGTTGCGAAGGCAGCCCTCAAGTGCCAACTCGTCATCGGACGCTGCGCGCCTGATCAGCCAGAGTGAGAGTCGCACGAGGGAGCGCAACCGCGACTCTCATGCGCCCTCGAGCACAGACCTACTCGATGCGGCTGCTGCAGGAGGAGATCGTCAACGGAGAAGTTTGAGGAGTAGGGCAGTCCTGCAACTGGCGAGACAAGAGAGCTCTCCAAGCGCGACGGAACGGATTCTGCGGTATGCTATGGAACGAAGAGGAACGGAAATGAGTGAAGAAGAGGAGAGGGCGCGAGCTGCTGGGTGGTTCAACCCTGCTCCCACTTCGGGCAGCAATCGCACATCCGGCGAGCAGCATCGCAGTGGAACGTCTGATCGAGATTCTTGGCCATTGCCCCCTTCAGCCAACGAGCTCCGGTCGCGAACGATGCAAGAACGGGCCGAAGCCATGCAACGAAGATACGGCGAAAACGCGCCGCCACGACTGCCTCGAATATCCACGCCTCCCGTGCCTGCGACAGCGACATCTTCAAGCAATGCGCAGTTTTTGGAGAATGCGCTACGGTATCTCGATCAACTGCGCTTCTGCTACAGCTACGAACAAGCTCTTTCGGCGGCGATCGATCACGGCTTGGCAACGAAGGAGTTCTTTGCAGATAAGCATGACGACTTTGTGATGGACCTCACAGAAATCGACCCCGTTGCTGGATGCTCGTGGCTACAGCCTGGAACAATATTTGAAGGCCATCAGCATGCCACGAATGGAAACGCTGCACTCCTCGCCACCCGAGCAGGTGCTTCGTCCAGAGCCGTTGAGCAAATCAACCCCAATTTCCGGACGCAAGCGGCAGCCACTGGTTTTGATCACCCTCCAGGCTCGACACGCTGGGTCGAACATCCCGTCGTGCCATTCCAGAGCCTCGCCGGGCTGACAGGTTCGAGTCAACCGTCGGCCAACATTCTGCTGGCCACCAGCAAAGGCCCTGATCTTGCCCATGATCACTGGCCTGTCCGCGTCATTATTCATTCTATAGACGCCGATCGCATGACACTACAAGGCACCATGGAAGCATATGATGTGCCGCAACATCCCCACAGTCTCAGCATCACCAACTCGACTGATCGTCCCAAAGCTGGAAAAAAGAATGCGCCCATCACCACATATCTTGAAGGACACATCATCGACCTTGATACACACAGCTTCCTAACACCCAATACCGCCAAAGATCCTCATCGCCGCGGGTCTCCGCTGACCGATCCCAACAACTCAACCCACTACACGCACCTCTCCGACACCATCGCCTTCCCGAGCGCCAATGAAAAGACCGACGCTAGCAACTGGCGCAAGCTCCCACCTTTCAACGAGTTCGCCAGTGACCAAGAAACTGCTCGCGTCCTCCTGAGCAAAGATCGCATGTCAGATGTCGGAAGAGATTACATTTTCATGCGATGGAAAGAACGCTGTTTTGTTCACGGCAAATCCGACACTTGCTCGGAAAGCGAACGACAAGGCGATCAGGATCGAGGCCATGGGTTGACAATCAGTGGATTTTATTACGTCAGCTTAAGACGAGCTGATGGGGTGGTGGAAGGGTTGTATTTTGATCCTACGAGTACGCCGTACCAGTGCTTGCGGTTGAAAGGGAGAGGAAGTGGGTGGGGGGCGGTGGAGTTGCGATGATGACTGTGATGATGAGAAACGCGATGGAGTGAAATGATCTCGAATGGCTTGGATTTTTTGCTGCATTTGCATTTTGCACCATTACTGTCTGGATATGTGAAGTGAGTAAGAAGAGGTCTTGGGTGTACTCTGGTCCGGGATGCGATTCTACATCGTCAACGAGCTTGGGCATATGATAGCAATGTTATATCGAATATATTGGTCGGTGCGACTCCATTGAGAACTTTTCTGAGCTACCGACCTCCTATCGTGAGATCTGGACTCATCGCGGCATTCTTACACATCTTGCGCCTATCCATCTGTACACAAGTTCAGCGACACCTTCGCCCATCTCCACTACGGCCTCTCTTTTCCCTCCACGCGATCTTTGCACCGCTCTCGATACCTCACTACTTCCCCCTCCAGATCGCATGATCATGAAAAGCCCTCGAACACATCCTCCCCCTTGTCGCTACTTCGGACATTTCTCCCAACCGATATCTGACAGCATGTTTCTCAACTCTGGGAATCCCATCCCGTCATACCCGCTTGTGTCTTCCTTGTTACTGCAGTGTACGAAGGAGAGAATCTAGAGTTTGCTGGTGTCAGGCATATCCCAGTAAAAGAGCCAAATATACAGTATACATACAGTACATAGGGTTTCGGAGATCTGAGGAACTGACGTGCAAAAGGAGTTGCGATTTGCAGTCGCGAAGGGATTTCGACCCCCCACGGTTTGGTGTGGCTGGTGAGTGTGATGGGTTGAGATCGTGGGAGGAAGAAGGACTTGCGGATCAACTGGAGCTGCGAAGGTGACCCCTGCTGAGAACTGGGATTCTGGGATCACTGAGGCGAACATCTGATGAGATGTGATGCAGGTACTTCCTACGCGATGCGCGGACGGAGGGCATCTGATACAGGTACGTAGGTATGTACTCTAGCGTACCTTGCTTTCCTCGCTTTACGGCATGCACGGGAATACCGGCAGCAAGGCATGACAGAGGATCTCCGGAGGATTGCGATGGGATGCGATGCAGAAGCTCTTGTTTCGCCTTGCCAATTTTTGGCGTGTTGGGATTTGGGTTTCTTGGCCTCTCTCTTTTGAGGTTTGTGTTGGTCTGGGGAGTGGGTGTTCATGTGAGATCTGGATCTTTTCACTTTCGTCATGACAGGTGGATCAAAGTTCTGAGATCGAATTTTGTCTTTGCGATCGTTATCTGATCCCATGTCGGTCTAGACCATGGGCGATTCTTTTGCGAGTCTTTTTGCTAAGTTCCGGGAGATGGATACCGTTCGCGTTACAGTTCGCAGTGCGATGGGTGTTCGCCCTGAGTTTCGGGAATTGGAGATTTTGGACGTCGACGTTGGCGCTCCGCTGGTTTTGACTTCGTGTTTGAGGTGTCGTTTGCTTGTCGATTGATCTTTGTTCACTCGCCGAACATGTCCTTTCAGTTGGCATGCATGTTGAGGGCTAGAATGCGGCTCGGATGGAAATGAACCGCGAATGTGGGGGATTGAGGTTCCCGGAACTCAGGACTGCCGCTGAGATGACTGATCAGAATTTGCACTGCTCTGGTATGAGTGTTTCTGACTCCATGAGGTTCGCCTGAGATCTCATCCACCATCGATTGTTCGGTTCTGCTGGGCAATTGCACCGCGCCTCGTTTGTGGAGCCATCGTAGGCCAGTCACGCAATGACCATTGAGAGCTTCAATGTGAGGAATGTCACCACATGAAAGGTTCTGGACTACTAATACTACCTATGTCTGTTGCAGACATATGACATCTACTTGGTCGGAAAGAGATCAGCTCGGAATCTGCTTATTCGCACTGCGACATTTGACTTTGGAAGGTTGTATCCTTTCTTACCGCAGGAGAGTCGAGCGTAGACAACATAGCATGTAATAAAATACTGACGGTACCCTCAGCACCAGAAACAAAGACTGCCCAACGAGGCTCATGTTTGTCTCGCCAAAAATTGAGAAAACGGCATCATTTCACAATCCGACGCTGCGACAGTACGAGGATTTTCTCCAAGTGATAGAGTTGAAGCAGCGACGAAAACGTGACTTTCCCACAGCATTTCATGGACGACTCAGGACTGAATACCTTATTTGGTCAGTGAAGTCGGATTCAATGCGCTTACTAAGCACATGCCTTGCAGACTTGCGCGTCGCAATCAGCACAGAGCAGAGGATAACACCGTCTGCGTGAATCAGCACAGCCTGGACATCCCAATAGATTCTTACTGCGCATTGCTGCAATTTACAGAAAAGTCGACCACTTCAAAGTCGGCAAGAGTTCTCTGGGAGATTTCTCAATAACCAATGGGGCATCTCCTCCCGTCGTGTCAGCATCCTGCCTCGCCCGGGAAAAGACATCCTCTGCCAAGTTCACGAAACTTATCCTGCCCCATGCAGCATTGTCCTCGAAAAAGACCGCAAGGCACTCTCCGCCGTTGTTCGGAACGGATTGCCTCTGACCTGATTGTGGTACTTCTCACCTGTCTTGGCAGTTGAATCTAGATCTGTGCCATCGTCTGCCACGTGGGCGCCTCATCTCTGGTGCATCGCGCCATCAAAACCAGATACCTGGTTGAGCAATTCTTGCCGACGTATTGGCCGGCCAGCTTCACAGAGAAGGGATCTATCAACGACCAGACGACCTTGACGAAGGACTCATCTTGCATGTCAAGGCGTGTCTTCCGCTCGAAATTGCCATCTGCAGTGGCTTTCATAAACAACGCAGGCAGTTCCATAACGCATGTCGAGCAATAGCCTCTTCTCTACCGGGTTCTGGCCTGTCGTCAAGCGCCGAAATGCGCCTGCAATTCGCCTAAGATGCATGATTGCACCCGCTGGAGCTCAAGCCGCACGCTAAACATCGTAAAAGCACCACTGAGGCATTCGGAGTCAAGTCCACGCAGCCTCACGGCACTCCCGCACCACGTGGTGCAGGCGATGATAAGCCAGTTCCCTGCATTGTTGAACGTCCTGAAGTGGACGCGCCTGGCGGGTTTTGGCGTCCGGACTGCGCGATGGGCCAACGAGATAGAAGTGAGGCGTTCATGCGTTCTTCGCGAAGGTCTGACACCTACCATTACCACATCAGGACCATGACCACGGCACTTCCAGTTGCCCGTTGTAGACATTGGACGATCACTTGCCAAGTATGGTGGTATGCACTTTCCACCGATATGCCGACGCCAATTTTTGACTAGCGAGGACACCGCTATCCACGAATCCACGATGAAGACGAGGCCACACAACCGACGAACGCTCTAGAGGCGGCTCAATCACAGGTTTCAATCGGTCACCACCTGGTGGTTTGAGGCTGGGCCATACTACTCTAGGCCTCAGCGCCCGAGAATACCATGCACACAAACACTGCCTTCGCACGTAAAGCTGCAAGCCTCAGTTTAGTACAGCCATGGTCACTCACAAGTTGTTGTGCCCTCCAGGGCTGGTCAGATGCTGTGGACTCCGTCGATTGCATGACGCTCAACTTATAATGCGAGGGCTTCCGCTGAAGGTAGGTCCATTCAAGTATTGTCATTTCTCAGTCCATCATGCGGCTCTTGACACTCTTTGCCACTCTTGCAGGACTGGCGCTCGCTAATCCTTTGGCAGAGCTTCAAGCTCGTCAACTCAATCCCTCGCAGTCAGCATCATGTTTTAGCTCTCATACTCGAAGCTGCAGCAACACTGCTTCGATGTCATCCGCGCGTACGTTTTGTGGCTCGCTTGGATTCGGGACCACGACCAGTACCATTCGCACCACTGCTACCGTCAGAAGGTGTTCATCTCTGTGGCACAACACTGACGTTCTGTGTGTTGACATGTTTTGCAGAACTTCTGTGTATACCGTGACTTCGACGACTAGGGTTGCCACGGTCACGGCTCCAGTTCTGACAAATACTGCAACCTCGTGAGTCGAAGACATCACACTCGAATGGACCGTGTTCTGATTAATCAAAGCGTGCGAACTTCTGTGACGACTGTGACTTCGACCGCGACCAACACAAGGACAGCCACCGAGACTTTCGTGGTCAACACGTTTGGCTTGATTTCGTCATGTTCTGGGTACACCCCAGAAATCACAGCTCCAAATCCAGAGGTGCCGGGTGCAAGCGATGTACCTACAGACTCTCCTGCGTCAACGACTACGACAACCACAACAATCGCATCTGCTGAGGCATCGACTTGCAGTCGTGCCCCCTGGTCGTCACCAAGCCCAGCAAATTGTGGTCAAGCGCTGGGGCACGTCAAAAATGCTTGGAACCCGAACAATCCGGACGATGAATATTCACTTGGTGTCCTCATCGACGCAGCATCCACAGCTAGTCTCGAAGGCTGTGCTCTCGCGTGTCACAACAGGGCCGGTTGCAAATCCTTCTATTTACAAGGAGCGCCTTACACTCCAGCTTGCGAGCTTTACCGCGTTGACACAACAGTCAGCAATTTTACGACCGGCAATCCTACTTTCTTCTTGGGAGCTGATATGGCTTGCTTTGTGTGCGCAGCAGTCTCAGGCACAAGTTCAACAACGACCACGACGAGCACAACCACATCATCTTGGACGACGTCAAGCTCAACCTCGACTACAACCTCTCCGGGAACAACAACAACTCCAGCCGCCACGACAACCACAACTATCGCAGACACGTTTACCGGAACTGGTTGCGCGCTTGCAACAGCTCAAGCTCCACAGCCTAGCCTTTGTGGCAAGGCCGGCAGAGTTTCGAACTATAATGACAATCAAGGAGTCAGATACGACCAGATTGCTCTCTTCGACTCAGGATCTCGGGCCAGTCTTGAAGCTTGCGCCGCCGCGTGCCGCAGATTTGATGCATCGGGAACCGTAGGTAACAGTGGACTTCCTGGATGTAAATCGTTCATCATGAAAGTGGGCGACTATTGTCAGCTATGGCGCGGCACTCAGTCTCAGCTTGGATTCTACGAGGATTCCTCGGGTGGTCTCGGTGCTGATGCGGCTTGCTTCCAGTGCGCAAGTGCTTCTGCTACCACGCCTTGGCCAGCTCAAGTCAGCATGGGCCGATACGATGGCTGCCCGCAGAGCAACAGAGAATCGCTTTACTACCCAGGAGGAAAACGGTACCAGGTACTATGTGGACAAAGTGTTGGCTCTCTCCTTGGCGGAACGCTGAATTTTCGCGTGGAGGCTCAAAGTCTCGAAGACTGTGGTGCATATTGCTCGGCCGATTCGCGTTGCACTGCAGCCACCTTTGTCATGTCTGGCTTGTCCTGCTTTCTAAGACATCCACGTAAGTCTTCTATGATCTGAGTACGAGGGCGAGGCTAATTGAAGCAGCGGAATCGGACAACGGCAATCCATACCGATTCCAGATGTATGGGGATTCAGCTGAACAAGTTCACGTTGTCCGAGTCAAATATTTCACTGGCGACCCTTATCCGTATATCCTGACGGGCCCTGTGGCCAATAACGCGCGGAACAAGAGACAAGCAACGCCCACACAACCTACATGCTTGAAGGCTACGAATGCAGCTCAGATCACCTCGGCTTGCAATTGCGTGATACCCAGCTCGACAGTGACTCTACGTCAAACTGTATCGTCGGTTGTCGTGAGTGTAAGGTCCATCACATCAACACAGAATGTAAGAGGCTTCCGACAGCTTTTTTGCACGCAACCCTGCTGACATGTTATAGATTGTGGCAACGACGACTACCACACCCACTAAGTGAGTCTCCCCGTCGAGCTGATCCATGTGACGATTGCCTCACGCTTCAGGAGTTTACAAGTCTGGCACTTGCGGCAAAGATACGGGATTTCTGGTGACCTTTTGCTGACTGCTCAACTTTGCAGAACGATCACGACTACGCGGCTCACAGTGCTCTCACGAACGCGGTGGAATACTGTTTTCACGACAACGACGACTACTGAGACTACAGTATCGACCACAGGGTGGCAGCTTTTAGCTACACCTTCAGCGTTTTATGTCGTTGATCAAGATATGGTAAGTTCTGGCCATACAATCTTACCATTTGAATTCTCGCTGACAGAGAAATCCCATAGGCCTTCGCGGAGTGTAAGTCAAGCAACAAGCCAACTGTACAAGAGAGTGAGCAATTCTGATCTTCGAGCAGGGCCCGCTGATGCAGATGAAATACACTACCACGTCCAGTACGACTGGGATCAATCCGACGATGAATATGCGCCTACAATATTCTCATTAGACGGCACACGACTCCAAGTGGCTGATCTGTCTGACGTTGAGGGCCAAGCAGAAGGCTATCCTGTCGTCGGACAAGAGTACGATGGACCTGGAATGCAATTGATGGCTTTGTCGGATGCGAGCGGCTATGCCGTTCCTACTTGCCGCATCGAAGCCACTGAAGACGGCAAATGTCCTCTCTACTGCTCGGTCAACGGCAACGATGTCAACGCTCGGAATGCAGACGGCTTGTGGTCTCTCCTACCTGCTGGTAGTGAAGAAAGCTTCACGAATTATGTCATGACTGCTGATGTACCGATGGAAGAAGGTTCGTTGCAGCATCGCATCAACTCAATTACAGGATGAAGATCACTGACCACACGTTTACACAGGCGACGACGGCGAAACTCCAGCAGAACCAGAAACTCCAGGCACCTCAGGCAGTTGCGCGTGGCCGAATGACAATGGGAGTGACGAGCTCATCTGCAGCACATGGACTTATTCCACGGCAGTCGTGGTCAACGGCAGCGCGCCCCTCTGGGAGGGCAACGCCAGAAACTTCACGGAATGTCGTGATATGTGCGATCGTTCCGGCACATGTAGGATTGGAGATTATGCGTGTCAGACTGGGCTGTGCAGGCTGTTCAGACTGGACACCGATCACGGCATCCTGCCCGTTGAGCAGGATCACATGGTTATGAGAGGATCTGTGTGTCGAGACTCGGCGCCTATCTGATTGCTTTTACTGGAAGCATTAGAGCAATAAAATGACGAGAGGAGAGTGGGCATATTATGAATCATTATATCTTCACGGAATTTGTATTTCCGAACATTATACTGCGATCTCGCTGCGCCTCTACACCGTGTTCCCAGCAGACTCGGGTAGTCACGTCGAGCGGTGCCCTGTGTCGGTCTGTCCAGGCACAGCGTACCTTTTGGTCCACTCTCTCGTCTTCTCCCAGAAGGTCTCCGGATCCGAAAGGTACTCCGACATTAACTCATCATCGATCCCATACCCCTCCTCCGGCTCGAGAAGTGCAACAACCAGAGACAACATCGTAGTGAATAGATTCAGAATAGGACTCCATTGTTCTTTTGACAGCATCGAAAAGCCCACTTCTCCAGTTTGTTGATCTACATGCGGGCTGTAGATCTTGGTATTGCAGACTATCTCAGGAGCTCGTATTGGATAGGTTTGATCCGTGTCGGGGATGATGATCGTGAATTCGAAAACCCCACCTCCATAAGGCGCTTCTGCATAGTCTTCGCCCCGGAAGTCTATGGTTGCATGCCATTTGCGGAGGTCCGTACCGGGCATCGGTTCTAGTGCTATGCCCTGCGATGTACCTTGTCTCTGCACGAGTGAGAGGTCGCGCTCGAGTCTTCGGCGTGTTTGCAGCTGGGTAGCACTCGGAGAAGACATCTGGATCGGAAATTGGGCTTCCGCCTCTTCGAACAATATGATTCCTCGTCCGAAGCAGAATAGTACGTTATCTCGATCGCCAGGCAGTCGGCGGCTGAAGCCGCGTTGCTCAATACGATGGCCATGCTCGCTCTGTGATGACTAAGCAGTGTTTCTCTTGGCCAAGGATTGTGATGTCTGCCAGAACGAGACTGAGTTCGCTCGATCATGGGAAAGGAGACTGCGTTGTTCTCCATCTGAGCTGGTGTTGCTCAGTCCCCATGGAGAGACGGGGATTAGTGGAGGAGCATCTTCTCGTCCGGCGTTTCACGCCACCGTCATCTTCGGGCTCGAAAACTGTAGCTCGACAGCAGCTGAGGGCAAAGATTCCGCACGAAGGAACGTATGGCACGATCCCCATGTCCACAGATCGGGGTTGTAGCCGTTTTCAGAGAGATCAAGGTCTAATTCTTGTTAAGTATGCGCTAGCAGTGAATTGAATCTGACAACTGCGCGTGTCAAAAAGATCACGCGCCTGGTTGCCAGGTGAACGCTGGACTTCGCAAGCAGAGAAGTATCTTGTTTGTCTATGGCTCGGACGATTTGACTGGTGTCTGTACAGTGTTGGAAGGACCGTGGGACCACACATGCCAAGCGACGCCGAGGATGATCCGATCCAACCTCGCGTCGAATTTCGCTCCACCACAAAATCAATCAATCACCATTGCAAAAGCTTTCCTGATGAGAGGAAAAGTGCTTCCGGCATGCGCTGGAAAACAATACACCCACCAACATGTCTGCTCTGCATCAGTCAAATCCGCCATAAACATCGGACATTTGCAGGAGCACCAAATGCAGTCTTACAGCCATGCGGTTGTAGCATCGGTCAGCAGCTACGCGCATCCGGCCTGCATGGAGGCTAAATGTCCGAATCCCTTGTGCAACTGCGAGCCCCAAGAATGGCAAGACTCAATACTTGGCACGCACAAGACCAGGGCATGGGCGCTTGGCTAATATATATCTTCCAGCTTTCGCTGCACAGGCGGAGCTGAGGATCCCCAATATCAAGGATAAGAATCCTCTGGAGTCCGACCATCCACCAAGAGACCGCTCCCAGGCTGTCGACACAAATCATTATGATCCATGTCGCGCTTCGAGCAGGACATAGAAGTGGCAGTAGAGGATCGCAAGTCGAGCGACCCATCACGCATGGCTCTGAGTCGAAGTCGTACTGGCTTCAGCCGCGTGGTCTGGCACATGCATTCCTTTCGCTTGAGTCCGCGTAGCAGGTCCTCGTCCGACCTGACCTGGGCCAGATTTTGCGTTGTCGACATTGCCTGGTCCGATGCATCGTGCCGGGTCAGCATGAGTGTCGCTAAAGAGGAAGTGGGCCTCCTGCCATCTGCGTCTGCCTTTAACGAACCGCCACCCATGTAGACTTCTTGATCATTTTTTGTATCTGTACTTCTGAATCAACTCACGCAATGGCACAGTAGTACACTGATTGACTAGGCACGAGGTGTTCTGACAAAGTCTTTTCCCACTACCGCCATGGAATTCAAGTATCTTTGGACCTTGACGACGCTTCCCAGCGTCGCCAATGCTCTGCACTTCCCACGACAGGCGTTTACGAACAGCAGCTCAACGACCACTGCGGCGATCGCAGATGCTTCTTCGTCTACATCTTCCGGTGCGAGTACATTGATCACGAGCAGTCCGACTTTGACTGCGGCGCCAACGCTCAGTACGGATACTGCCAAATCAACTACAATTGGCAACACGACGTCCGAAATACAAGGAACATGCTGCTACGTGATTCCGGACGCTGTTGGTATCAACAGTTGGTACTCCTCTGCGATGGAGTTTCATGTCGCAACTGTGATTACTACGTGGGTCCAGTACGGTAACGGCTCAGCGGTGCCTCAAAATTCGACCACTCGGACAGTTGCGAACGCAACTGCGCCGTACGGGTGGTATAGCTGGATGACCGGAGATGCTTCAACTGCAGTAGGCCTCAGTACTGAAACTCTTGCGACAACTACAAGGACTTTTACTGTCCCCACCTCGACACAGTTCCTGCCTGTCACTGGCTCTGAACGGTTTAGTGGAGTACCCAATACGCTTTTGCCGGTGAACGCTTTGATGTACGCTTCCAGCCAAGTTCTCAGCGCCACCACCATGGCTTACGAATTGCAACAACTCACATTCACATCACCTACGCCCTATCTATGGTTTTCTCACATGTGGATCCAAACGAGCAAGCACTGTGATCCAAGTTCTCGACGGCCGGGTGGTAATTTGCCAGTCATGCCAACAAGCACCATCGTGATGCCGCTGCCTTCGGACGTTGCCAACGCCGACTTTACCTTCGAGCAATACATGGAGCTGTCAAACATGACATCAGAGGGAAACTCGGGCAGCGTTTATCAGTTCTCACTTCCGGAGGATCTACCACAGTTTCTTGCCGAAATACCTGAGATCGTGGCGACATTCCCGTTCATTGGTAGCTGCACACCAGGACCCGGTGCAGGAGAACCTACAGTGCATATTCCAGTGTCACAGCTCACAGCGCGGAGCGACGTGACCATGACCCTGCCAGGCACCTTAACAACCCCCAGTCAGCCGACGACGACCGCCATCGGAGATCCAAGCCCGAGCCCAACACTTGGCGGACCGGGCTCAGACGTTCCAGAAACGAACCTGCCCACCCCGACGGACTCGACACCAGACGATGACCCACCGGTGGGAACTGCACTCCCCATAGAGGATGGAGATGGCTCGTCCGATGACCCGCCGTCAGAGACGCCTGATCAGGACGATGAGGATGAGCCTACATTCCCGGAGCCAACACCAGAGACGCCCGATGAAGAGGACGAGAGCACTCCTGGTGTTCCTGAAACAACGCCAGAGGATGATGACTCGTCAGACCCCTCTCCAGCACCAGCACCGGACGGGGACGACGAAGATGAGCCCCCTGTAACTCAGCCTGTTCCGGGCAGCGACAACTCTCCAGACGGCGAAGCTGCGGAAGATCCGGCGGCGAATCCTGGTGGCAATTCTTCTCCGGATCCAACTGACGACACTGGAGACGATGGGTCCGAGCCTCCCAGCGCTGGAGATGCTATAGCCAGTGGTATCGGCTTGGTACCAACACCTACTGGAAATGCAGCGCAGCCCGACAATGGAGGCGACGTTCCTGCAGAGGACTCTATCCAACCGCCATCGCAGCTCGAACCTGGCGAGGAAGTGATTGTGGGTGGTGGATCAATTACCGCGAATCCAGATGGATCATTCGAGATCGGCACTGAGACTTTGCAGCCTGGAGGCTCTCCTGTCACGGTCGATGGCAACACACTGTCACTTGCACCAAGTGGCACGGCAATCGTGATCAACGATGCAACGACTCCCATCGCAGCGCCCGCAGCTGAAGTCAGTCTCGGCGGTGGCGTTCTTACAGCAGACCCATCTGGCAACATTGAAATCGGCGGGCAGACATTGCAACCAGGTGGTGATGCCGTGATCATTGGAGGCACGACATTATCCCTGGCTCCCGATGCTACAGCTCTTGTCATTGACGGGAGCACGACTCCCGTCGCCCCTGCTTCGCCTCCACAAATTACTCTTCCAGCAGCCACGCTGACTGCTCAAGAGGACGGAGCATTCGTCATCGATGGACAAACACTGCAAGGTGGATCTGATGTCGTCGTTGGCGGCAGTACATTCTCACTGGCCAGCAATGGAGGCGCTATAGTAGTAAATGGACAGACAACACCGATCGAAGCTGCTGCTGGAGCATTCATCACCGCAGCACCAGTCGTCACAGCGGGAGCTGCTGGTGCATTCACCGCGGGGAGCGACACGCTGTCCTTCACTGGCTTTGATTCAGAACTCATTTTCGGAGGCAGCCAGACTCTGGATAGTGCTCGGGGCAAAACCGTTGTTGTGAATGGCCAGACTTTGAGCTTGCTAAATCCAAGCCAAATCGTGGTTGTTTCAGGAACAGATACAAGGACACTGGACCTGTCGCCCACGACAACCGTAGTCGTCACAAGGACTATGTCGAGGGAAGGCGGTGATGGTTCAAGTCCAACAACGAGCACCGCATTGCTAGCAACTGGAGCAGCGGCTGGACGGCAGAGCGGCGAAGGAAAACTGTGGATATGGGCAACCTGGCTAATGATGGCAATATTACCGGCCGCCTTGTAGAGAGATATAATAATGCGCACCATGAATTCAGATAGACAAAATCGGGCTCCACGAGCGAAAGTACTTCCTCCATCTCAGCCACTCCCATCTTCCTTCAATCAATAAGAATCCTTCCTTCCCTCTCTCGTTGGCCATCTCTCCTCCAAAGGAACCGGCACACTAACCCATGACCGCCTTGGCACAATCTACTCCAATGTACGCAATATCATCTCCAAAGTCCCTACAAATCAATCGTCGAGCCAATCGAGACCCCCGCACCCACCGAGCCAGTCCTCTCCCAACCGCAATCCACACTGAGCTGACCAAGCCTCCGGTAAGCTAACTCATGTCCCCCTCTTGGCATCATCCACATCCCGAACCCGACAGCAACAGAACCTTCTTCAGTCAAAACGGGCAAACAATAAGCTTCTGCTTGCGATGTGCGAAAGTCCCTTGCATTTTATTCATCTGGTTGACTTTCCGCAGCGTGACAAAGTCCGTTCGCCGGGGGCGCATCACTAGTAAACTGTGCTTCGGGTTCATGATGCCTTGGGCGATCCAAGCTTTCGGGGTTGGGAATTTGGATTCCACGCGAGAGACATTGTTGCGCTAGAGGTGGACATGAGCTAGGTTACCGGGCTTGGGGGACTTTTGGAGGAGGGTTCTTTTCGCGAGAGGTTGG
>ANSM01006776.1:0-20033 GCA_000347735.1 Cercospora canescens BHU | reverse complement strand
ACCACTGTACTCCGCCGCTTGCCGTCCTAGCTGCGGCGGAGTACAGTGGTGCGCATGCTCGCAGCGGTGTCGGCAAGGCAGGTCGGTAGAGCGCTGGTCATGTCTCCGAGACAGGTCCCGACGGGGCGTGAAATGCTTCGCAATATTGATAATGGTTCTCCTGCGCTCAAACACAAGTGAGCCTGCTAGCTTGGTGCTGGCCGTTTCCCGATCATTGTAACATAGTCGGTTCGTCCATGATTATTAGCCATTGATCAGAACAAGTGAATACATGTTACCCAGATCCTGACAGGATATGATCATGCTTGGCAATGATTATGATTCATTCAAGCATAAGCGAACGAGTGTGCTTGTCGGAGATGTTGCCTGCCAGCTTTGGTGGTGATTAGAGATTTATTGATTGAAATTGAAGCACGCCTCAGGTTGATTCTGATGGGATGCGCGCAGCCGGCTGCTCACAGATCATGGTTCAATCACATGCAAGTGAACAGCTGTGAACTTTGAAACCCAAGTGTGATGAAAGATGGCCATCAATTGGTAATTAGAGAAGGCAACTATCAAGGGCACAAATGGCTGGGCGTGGCATAGCTGATTGAATTGATATCAAATGGGCATTCCGCCGATGTCGATCATCCTTCCCAGAAGACATAATATAACATCCAGGACACTGCATTCTGCCATAGGCTACGCTAGAGCTTCCAGATGGCAAGAAATATTTCACTGCTGAACGCTTGAGCGCAGGGCATACGAGACAGACTACAGCATTGCACTCTTCATGAGATGGTTTTAATCTGGTCTCACAGACAGACTTCGATCAAGTCGATTGAGTCTGTGGCATTCACCTCCATTAGCCGCATTCGCTCGCATCAGCCACATTCACTTGCATCAGCGACTTTTCCTGACGATTCTCGAAACCAAAAATACATCTACTTTACAAGTCGACGTGAACACAGCAACTTCCTCCAATATCGAGCAATCTCTATTGCACCGACGCTGAGAGCGTCTGCTCGTCTCGAGAACACTTGGTTTGTTCAACTGTTCTGCTCAACTACTTACCGCTACCCCAGCTGCTCGCTAGAACGAACACACTGACCACAATGTCGAGTCCGATCAAGCCAACCCGTGCAGACAGCAGTCCTGCTACCACGATCCTCGACTTGCCGGCGGAACTAAAACTGCAAGTACTCTCGCACCTACCAGGCAAACAGATACAAGCATGTCGCCGAGTTTGCCGCGAATTCGCAGAATTGGTCGACTCTCAGGATAACAAAAAAGCAATTATCCAGCCTATTCTCCGCCGCGCAGCTGCAATTCGCCATGTTTCCATCAGACTTGCTCCCTGCTGCCACAAACCGAGCTTGCCTATTTGGATTTTCACATGACTCTGCCGGCGCGGCTTCTGGCCGAATATCGTACGCACTCGTTGGATTGTCCTCTCGGCCGCACATCTCTGGGCCATACACCTCTCGCCTGCCATTCGACCGATGTACTCAGACAGCCGCAGGAGCACTGACTCGCTGAGGACGAGGTGCCTGCTGAGCATCATCGCTGGCGCTCTGGCACAGGTATACATCAACGTGCACTTTCCAGATCTTCTGTTTTGGTCTTCCGGCACTCCGGCGCGGATTTGTGATGTCAGCTCCAAGGAGAAATTCCTCAACCTGATCGACAGGCGTTTCCAGAATGTCGACCTGCAATTCCTGACCGACGTCCTCGGCCTGCCGCTCAGCAGGTCCCGCCTGGCAAAGTGGTACGACGGCATTATTACGAAGGCGGCACCACATGTGCGTACACGCGCTGCCGGGATCAACAGCACTCGCCTCCTCGACATACCTCGTGGCCCCTCTCCGCCACTCGCTGTGCCGCAATTTGTCTTGACGGGTTTTGAATACTGGTATCAAGATGACGACTTCCAACCCTCTATCATCAACCGTCGGAAGTTCAAGGTCTGGATTCAAGGACGATGCAAGGCCAAGGATCTGAGCGAGATTCTGGACTGGCGTGTGTTGAATGTCGAGCCCTTTTCGGCATGGTGCGTGAAGTCGAAGTGGGCCGACGAATTGATCTGTCAGGCGCTCGGGGGAAGAGTACTGACGCGCTTGGAAAAGGCTGCGGTGATTGAGGAGCTCTATGTCTTCTGAGGGTTTCGGAAGTTGGGGTTGATGGAAAAGTGTGGAGGGTGTCAAAACGTTCACGGGGATCAGAAACCTCTACACCAAGGGGACTGCTCAGATATGCACCTGGTGGCGTCTGGAATTTTCTTGTACGTGTACAGTGTAGTTGACATGCTGAGGCCATTTGGACAAGAAGGGAATGGTTACAGCCAAAGCGATGTTAAATCGATTGGAACAAATTGTCACTACTACCTTGCACGACACTTCCTCTTGTCCACGTCACAATGAATTGCATCATATACACCGGGCTTGTTCTTGGGGCTTCACAACAATGCCTCCACACCGTGGCGGTTTCTTTCATCCGACTTTGCCATATGAACATTGTGTTGGTTATCCTTTGTTCATACATTGGCCCTTGCTTTATGCCCGACTAGTTTCATTATGCATCCTGCTACTCACGTTCCATCCGATTCGCTATGTCATTCCCCGGCACTGTGTTGTTGATTAGTTCTCGCTCCGCTGCTTACTATCGTCTCCATTCTCTTGTTTCTATTGTGCTCCACACTTTTTGGAAATTTTCTTTGTTTCTTTCTTTGCATGCGCTACTGCACAACATGTGTGTTCCCTTGTTTGCTCTGTGCGACTCATAGCGGACGGGGATATAAAAGCCCCTCAACGAAGCTGCCAGTACAGCAGTCAGAATTCACATCTCAACTCAACTCAACAGCAGCCAGAAGTGCCGTTGTGTAAAGTTTGCCCAACTGGAAAACAAGAAGCGACTTGAACTCATCCTTGAACACCAACTTCAAGAATTTTCCTGGAACAAGCTCCGAAACGACTGAGGAATTCTAACCCAGACCACCAAGAGTACTGAAATGGCAAGCAGCATTCCACTCCTGCCTTGTGCTGACAATATGAAGCAGGAACTCCAACAGGAGCCGCCCAAGAAGATCACCCGTGAGGCGTACGAAGCTTTAGCAGAAGCTGACTACATCAACGGCTCCCCTGAGGAGTCCAATTTCCTCCGATATGCATTATTTTGCCTATCGAAGAAAGGCATCGCCAATGGCTGGGGGAGCGACCACTTCACTCTTCAGCGAGTATGCGAGCGTTTCCTCCTCAATTGGTGCCCAGGGATGCATCATGCGTTTTGCAACTCAGCTTCGGTCCCGAGATCTCCTGGTGCACTAGTCTGGGCCATGACTCACATCTTAGAGGCCATATTGCAGGTGTATGTGGACACCAACCGACCTGACGTCCGCAACGGTCTTAACGATGTCAGCACACTCGGTAAATTTCTCGCACGCGTTGATGGCTCTGGTATATGTGCCGAATTCCGATATTGGGGTTTGAAGGTGGACAAAGAAGAGCTTGTGCAGTTCTATCTCGATGTGAAGGACCAGAAGGAGCCCAAGGCCCCTACCCACCTGAGGAACAAGGCCAATAACGACGGTGTCCTGAACATTCCCTTGCCTGGAGACGAGGCTTACAAGAACCCGGGATACCCCCTCGTGCACTTCACGTGCAAAGAAATTGAGGGCATTCTTGGCGAAGAGATACCAGATTTGGACCTTTGGGGAACCTACTGCGTCCGGTCCGCATGTGCCTACAAGCTCATGTACAAGGCCAAGAAGCCGGCTCTCTACGACATCAAGAACAAAAAGCCTTTGACGGCGTCTGAGAAGGCTGCTGTGCTGGAGGAACTCTGGGTGCACTAATAGTGCGATTCAGTTATTCCTGAGACTGTGAGCAGGCCAGATTGAAACTGTTGCGATATACTACATGGGTTCTTAAGACTGTAGATGGGCGAAATGGCGATGTGTACAGTATCGCACTCAAGGTTTGATAGTTGAATAGATATGGGATTAATCGTTTTGCGTTTCAGATTTCTCGATCTCAGTTTGTACACTTCCCAATCTGATGGCCACACTCACTCGCCGGAGACCTTGGCCGTGTAAATCACCCATAGGACTAAGAAAGAAGTTTTCCATAAGATCAAGGAGCAGCGGCTTTACGACATGACACATTTATGTTAATACTCAACAGCCTCTTCTGTTTCAAAAGAACTAGATCGTTGTTCAAGAAAGAAGATAAGTGAGACAATTTATGAAGGAGGCACGAGCTTCGCATTCCTGGCCAGGTCTTTGCGTGTATTTCATCGACGGCGTGACACTCGTCCGCAGATATCTCAGCCCTTTTGCTGCTTTGTCCAAGATTTTTGCAAGACAATATACTTGTACTAGCCTCTTGTGTACTTGAAACTCAGCTATGGCTATGCCAATGTCTTTGTTCGCCTTGGTGAGAACTATGCCATTATTACGATCTGAACATAAAAAGGCTCCTGCGAAACACAATTCCGCCTAGTACATGCTGCGTCACAGATTTGACGAGGCAGTCCACCTACAATATTCCTTGCAAATAAGTGCCTCAAAAAGAACTCCAGCATCGAACTCCAAGCAATTCGACGTGATAGCTGCTGGACAGCTTCAAGAAGTCGTTTCCCAACGAAAACTGAGCAACAATGCAAGTGCCGACATTCCGGCCCATGAGGGCCAACGCGGAGGCGCTTTTGCAGCAACAGAAGAAACCTCTAGCGAACAAATTCGCGGCACTGGCTCTTTCTGAAGACCCTTGGCAAGACGGTAGGCCCAAATCCTGCCAAATTTGTTTTGATGATGACCATACAGAGGAAGCCCACGCGGAAGTTCCGAACCCGAAGGCGAAGACGACGATGCAGACCCTCCCCGCCGAGATAAGACTTGGTATTCTGGGGCATCTTCCGGCCACAACGATGCAGATGTGCCGTGGCATGTCCAAGGACTTTCAACAGCTTGTCGATGCAAACGAGACATCACTCTTGCTTCCGGTCCGAGACAGGTACGCTCAATTCCGCGAGGACATTGACTACTTCGTTGGCTCACCTGAGGAGCCCGATCTTCTCAAATTCCTCATGGTCTTCTTGGCTAGGCGTGGCATATACACGGAGCCTGAACGCAATCGCCGTCTCATCGAGGCAGCGGTTACTCAATGGGCGATGAACTGCTCAAAAAAGTGTAAGAAGCTGTTGGGTAAGCCCAACAGATTCATCCCTTGGGCACTTGTTCTCTATCTGGTCAAGATCGGGGAATGTCTTCTTCAAACGTACATTGATGTACATTGCCCCAAATTGACAGCAGTGAATGGCCACTTCCCAGCTCCAAAGCTGCGCGACGTCCCCACACTCGGCTACTTCCTGGCACATATTGACACGCCGGAGAGGGACTTCCATGGACAAGTCGGTCTGGAATACCTGGTGAGTTGGCTCGAGCTGCCTATCAGTCGCGATCAATTGCAAGAGTGGTACACTGATATCAGGCTGCGCAAGGAACCATCCAATCACCACCCTGAGGAAGACAAGCGCGATGGAAACGGTCTCCTTCGCCTTCCGCTGGAGGGCGACGCCTGTCTCAAAACGCCAGAATTCCTCATCACACAGAATCTGGTATGGGACCATCGCTATCCTCGTAGCGAAGGTGACTTCTTCCGTCACGGGGGTATTTGTCAGATCAGAACATTGTCCCGCATACTCGGGGTGAAATTTCCGAAGATTTCGAATGAGGTGACAATTTGTGCTCGGACGAAATGGGCTTACGATCTGATCAGGCAGGCCAAAAAGCGAAAGACTAAGGTCTTGACGAAGTGGCAGAAGGCTGCGATACTCGAGCAGTTGTACCTATTCTAAGGATAGATGGCGCTTGGGGAAATATCGAGGAGTAAAAATTGATGCGATGCGGTTAGTAGAGAGGAAATATTCAGAGCTCTTTTGTTCGAGTCGATATACGTTCAATCGTTCGCTCCTGTGGACGGAGATGTCAAGTGCTGGGCCTCGAACATTCATGGAGCGGTTTCTCCTTTCGGCGTTTCATGCACCGCACTAACAATATCCGGATGATCGGTCAAGAGCAAAGCAGGAGGCTCGTGCTTGTCGTGCGCTTCGGGACCGAGTTGGTATTCGGAACGCGCTACCAGTTCGCATCGGCCGGCGTTGCTAGCACTTCGGATAGTAAAAGAGATTTGAGCTAGTTGTTTATGCTAAGCACAATGTTTTAATCGACTTTGAGCACGAAAATCAGGGGCTTATCCCTCTAGACTGCCATCCCGCTCCACCTGGCTTGGGGCTTCTCTATGATCTGATAGATATATGCTGCATTCGTATTGACTATCCTATACTTTTGGACACGGCCGTCTCTGTAAGAGTTACATGCTAGAATAACTAGGGTCATTCCTTGTGAAGCAGTCATCGTCCCTCCTACGACTACAGTGGCAAAGGCCCTGGACGGCCTCGATGCCGGCGCTGTGTCATTGCGTAACCTAACATGCGGATCGCCTTGTACTATCGCCGAGAACAGACCAAGAAGTTTCGCGAGTACGCTGTAGAACGCGCGTCCTAGGTGTCAGTGCTGTGCATAAATAATTCGCTGGTCACGTGGGTACCTACTAGACTCCTCGTCGTATCGCCGGCCGAGATGCCGGTGCTGTGCCATACGACCTGACCTGCGGACCGCCTTGTGCTACCTCTCTGGCTTGGTTGGTTTGAACGCTAGTCGCCTTTGTCACCAAAACAGCGCGACTTTGACGAATTCTCAGCGACTCTATAACCATCGGACTTAGCTATAAAGTTACTCAACTATAGAGAACATATTGCACTTTACATGCTCTTATCTCGAGCTTTCCATGCACGAAGTCTTGAGAAATGTCGTTGTAAAGTTGTGCTATTTGGGTAAGAAAGGCGACAAGCGTTCAGACCGACAAAGCTGCGAAGATATTGTCGAGCAGAGATCAAAAGAGCCCGTGAGTGCGTTACAGAACGCGGGTCCCAAGCTTCATTGCCGTGCGAAAATCATTCGCCAGTTGCGCAGTTGACTATTAGATCCACCGTCGTATCGCTGGCCGAAAGGAGGAGTGGGCGCAATTTCGTGGTGCTCCTCGATAGAAAAAATGAATTCGCCAGACTAGTGATCCGTGAGGGACCTTGACATATTCAGAGTACCACAATGAGCGCAAGGTATAAAGAGGGCCTTCCAACAAACGAACTGACATACCAGCAGCAGCATCTACCTTCGTCACAGCACAATCGCCAGCAACACTCGACTTTGACGGACCTCTTCTCAACATGAATCTCAAACAAGTGCGCTCACTCCTCTATGCTGCTCACCCTCAACCTTGCAATCGTCCTTTAACACAACTTAGCTTCCTCTCATGGCTCTCATCGCCACATTCACCCTACCGACTACGGGCTACTCCTGCGCAACATATGACCGTTGCCTATGTCAGGACAGAGACGGGTCTTTCAATGACTTTGCTACCGCAGGGGTTTGCCCCGATTTCGATGGGACCGTGGAGGAATTCAACGACAAACGCCACTACTGTAACGCTAAAGTAAAGGCTCTCGAGGGCGGCGCGGGAGCTGTAGTTCTGTCCTTCAACAACTGTCAATTCAGGCGTAAATGTCAACAGTGGGGAGCGACTGGGAAGAAGAATTGTTGGGATAAGGAGATTTGACTTACTGTTTTGGTAACATATGGTTGCGTATACGTGTGCGAATGAGTACTCCTCAATTTTTGACTTTGCATTTCATGTGTTAGATTTTTTTAATACAGACTTTTTTGATGGTCGAGTCAAATCTTAATGTGCCTCATTACATAGACCGGCATATGATTCACCGGTCGCATTCACTCTGGCACGTGTCATTGACCGTTCCCGTCTCTTTGTTCCATTGTACCTCAGCGACGACACAGCCATTCACGGAATAGATACATTGAGCATGTGCAGCGCTCCCTTGATATAGACATAAGTGTCCCTCGAGCAACTGCCACTTGCGAGTGACGTCGAACAGAAATCAGCGACACCCACTGTTGCGCGCGACTCTTGCTCCAGGTACCATCACAAGACCTCGATCCAACTATGACGAACACAAAATCCACCAAACCCTCGACCGGCATTCTTGACCTGCCGGCAGAGATCAAGCTACAGGTGCTATCGGATCTTTCAGCCAGAGAGGTTCAAGCCTCGCGACACGTGTGCAAGGAGTTCCGAGATGTCATCGATGAACCGCGCAACAATGGCCTCGTTCAAAAGCCTATCCGCGCGCGAGCTGAGGCGAGAATTACAGAAGAACTACGCCCGCTCTTCTCAGATCCTTGCACTCTAAGCCTGCGGGACTTCATTCTGACGTTCCTGACCAAGCGTGGTCTGTGGAAGCACCCCGAGAAAAACGGCTTGCTCGTGAACAATGCATGCGACCAGTGGATGTACATCACGCTCGGGGATTTTGGCAAGATAATGGGGTATCAAACGTTCTGGCCAGTGCGGTACTCGATCATCCGCATTGGAACCTGCTTCGCTCGAGCGTTCAAGAAAACTTATCATCCCGATTTAGAGGCCACCCAAATTACTTCGAACAGCGCCTCCGGCGGCATGACTCCTGCACAACTCGCCTCGCTCGAGTATATCGCCCTGCGCAAGGCCACAGACGTAGACCAGTTCCTGTCTGTCATCGATACCTTGCCATTTGGTTATACCCTCGAAGACCTTGTCAGTTTGGGCTTGCCACTCGACAGAGGAGAGCTACGTGCCTGCTTCCTGGAGATTGTGGAAAAGCGTATCGATGGCCGTTTATCTGATATCCCTTGCGCTCCATCTTCACGACTCGACATTCCGCCTTACCTATTGACAAAAGCGACGATTTTTCACAACCTCCGGGCAGACGAATATACAGGCATTGCTTCTCAATTCAAGATACCTGGAATCTGCACGGCGCCGCAAATCGCCGAAATACTGAGTACGAAGAGCGTTGTGGAGTTGGGAGAGATCTTTGGCTACTGTCTGAAGTCGAAATGGGCATACAAGTTGTTCCGTGGCGCATTGCGAGGACGGGTCTTGTCGGAGCGAGAGAAAGTTGCTATCCTGGAGGACATGTACATCTTCTGAGCGCTTGCAAAGCTCTACAAGAGCCCATCTTATTCGGATCCGTGGCAAGGTCGCTGGTTGGCGGAAGAGTACCTCGGACTGCTGTGTCGATATCCAAGTCCAAGAGAGACTAGAAAATTGTCGGTGAAAGGACTATCATAGAGTTCGAAAACGCAGACCGAGACCTTGAATTACCTGCAAATGTTCTTCATTTGCCCATGACCAATTGTCAGCTTGAGATTGAGTCTTCGCCAGATGCAGATAAAATCGATAGATACGTGTTGTCCAAGAAATGTGACCCAGGCACAAACGCACACACTACGCGGAATCCGAGTCCGAGTCTTCCCGGACGACAGTCGCGGCTTTCATTCTTCTCCTCATGACGTGGCAAAAGCTGGGTCTTGTTCGGACATTCAAGATGGCTTCATTTGCGGATCTGACTGATTTCGTCAATGAAAACGCTATCGCAGAGCGTTCGCCGCTCTGCTGGAGGTCTTACTCCTCGCATCCTTACGGCAGGAACTTCCTCGGCAAGCCGAAGTGGTAGCCGATAAGAGTCCCCACATCACGATTCCCACGACTTCTCAACATCTTCACAGACGAACACAGCAGCGTCTACTGTGAAATGGGTCTTCATCATGGGTAACAGAAACTTCGAGCACGAAGAACATGGTTCTCGATAGGAGCTACTGGCATAGTCATACTGGATTGGACAATGAAGTCAGCTTCTTCGATGCTCAGCTGATCAAGGGTCCAACAAACGCCCAGTGGTCTTACGAACCTGGCACTTTTTCATATAATCGTCACAAGCCAGCGATCGTACTCAACGACAGTAACACTTCTCTTGCGACATCTTTCGAGATAGTTTGTCCCTCCACTGTCACCAACTCTGCAACATCCCGCCAAGCCGGCTGACTCAGACCTCCAAGAAGCGTTGTCTCGAGGAGGACACGATGCACATCATCATCATCGGCGCCGGCCTCGGCGGCCTATCCGCCACTCTAGCCTTCTCAAACCCCTCAACCAACGGACCCCACAAGCACAAAGTCACGCTTCTCGAACGCCGGCCGAGTCTTTCGCCTTCGGGCGGAGGCATGAACATACGTCCCGGAGCTTCAAAAATCCTGCGTTCCTGGGGCCTGAAAGCCGATCTGGAGAAGATCGGAGATGAAACGAGAGGGTTTTTGATCCGTGATTTGAGAACTGGAGAAATCGCCACGAGGAATGTGGGCGTGGATATGAGTGATGAGAAAGACTGGGGAGTTTTGCGGGAGCGGTCGATGGAGTTGTTATGGCAGAAAGTGAAGCAGCGAATGAACGTAGGCGGTGAGATTGACGTGAGGTTTGGTGTTGATGCAGAAAAAGTCGAAGATGATCAGGACGCGGGTATTGCTCGAGTACAATTGCGTGGTGGGGAAACGCTGGAAGCAGATTTGATTTTGGCTGCGGACGGCATCAGATCAAGGATTCGAGGGCAGATTTTGGAAGGTTGTGGTGAGAATGTCGATCCCATCATCAGTGGTGTTACGCTCTACGGGGTGAAGGTCCAAGCAGAGCGAGTTTCGGAAAGACAGGATACGAGAAGACTGTGTATATCTGATTTTGCGACTGTATGGGCTGGACAAGATCGACTCGTCGTGTCAAGACTAAATGCAAAGACAGGCATCTGCAGCGGATTGTTTGGGATCAACGCGGACAACGATATGAACGGATTGTGGGACGAGAGAGGCGATATGAAATACGTGAGGGATTGCTTCAAGGGCAGCTGTGAGGACCTTAGAGTCATGCTGGATATGGCAGAGGTCTGCGATCGATGGAAGCTGGGTGAGCAAAGACCCAGTGTTTTCCCGTTGCACAGAAGCCCCTGTACTTACCCATCTTCCGCAGCCGAGCTACCAAATTTACCGCGTTGGACCAGCAAATGTGGGCGCATTGCTCTGCTGGGAGACAGTGCGCATGCAATGGTGCGTGAACCAGTTCCCCCCCAGTGAGGCGAGCCTGACCGATCCTAGGAACCCCATGCTGCTCAAGGCTACTCCATGATCGTCGAAGATATCGGCGTACTGCAATACCTCGTATCTCGCAAGATCAACCCAGCTCAAAGTCTTCCAGAAACCCTTGAAACATGGGAGCACCTTCGCAAACCCCGAGCAGAACGCATCAAAGCATATGCGAAGCATAACGGCGCTTCCTTCCTCCGTTCTACACCGATCCCTTCCATACAGCCAGCCCGCGAGAAGCCTGCTCCCTCAAAAGGAGGCCCTTTGCCAGCTAAAAGCCTCAAGGACGTAAGACCAGATATGAACGCCAGGTTTGATTCGGCCGCCTTCCTGAAATGGGCTCTAGATTACGACGCCGTGGCTGAAGTGAGTTGTAGTGCCCTCCAGCGCGCCGAGTGCAAAAGTACTAATCGCATCCTTCCAGGCCAAGAAACACGTCGAAGGTAAATCGTCTCGTCTCTGAACTCATCCTCCGCAGACTCAATTAAATCCTCAGAACGCGAATACCATCATTCTTATATACATATAACCCACTCAACCCGTGCGACCGCCCCTCCTCCGATCTGCAAACCAAATCCCCTTGGCATCGCCCCCGTTCGATCGCATTCGCATCCCCATCCCCCAGCACAACCTCGTGCGACCGCACATACCACAAACAAGCCTTCTCCGCACCACCGCCACATTCCATTTTCGCGTTTCGTCTTTCCCATACCCATGCGATCGCCTGCCATGTGGTTTTTGCCACGGCACCACAACGCTGGATGTGCGCAAGAAAGATCTACAGGCACGATGCGCAGCGGATCTGCTGCGGTGCGTGCCATGTGGTGGTGTTGGGAGATTTTCGGCGGGAGAGACGCACACAACGTGGAAGCCACTAGGTTAGGAGGGAGATCGACGGACGATGTGGAACAGTATAATGCGACTTCACCTGGGACTATGCACATGGTAATTTTGTGTATTTTTCATCTTGATTAGTTGTTGCGGTTCTGATGGCTGTCGACCACTTGTCTAGTGTGGGTTTCGCGCTGCTCCAGGCTCTCTGCGACAAGAATCCGCAGATGGCTGTGCATCTGCTGGATGACGATCGACGGACGGCGCGAGTCAGCGGTGCTGAGAGGGTGTCACCATGTGTCAGAAGCAATAATATGAACGAGCGATCATTGCGCAAAACATGACGTTGGAATGTGCAAATGAGAGATCGAAGGTTGATGTCGAACAACTTTCTTGAAATGGTATAGTAAAATAATATGTACAATGAGCATTGGTCATTTCGCCCTTCGCTAATTCTGCATCATGATGTCAACTTTCGCTCAACGAGATCGCTTGGAATCTTCTAGTTGGCATAGCCAGCGCCAGGGTAGGCGTTGAAGAGTTGGCTCTTGAAATTGGCGGCCTCGAGCTGTGGGCAAGCAAGGTTGCCAACAGCGCCGGTGATAGCGTCGGTGATGGGTGCAAGAGCGCTCTGCAGTGTCGCGAGGACACCATCGAGCTGATCGATACCACCAGCCATGGCAGCGCCGAAAGCGAAGCATGCGAGGTTGTTGCCCTGGAGGAGTGTAGCACCATTAAAGACACCGCCGGTCAGGTCGGAAACGTCAATACCGGTGAAGGAATTGGTCGTGCCAGTGTTGCCACCAATGCGAAGAGTGTTGGGGTTGGTCTGGGCTCCAGCAAGCAAGTCAATGAAGACATCTGCAAGGTTGTAGGCGTCGGCGGTGTTGCGGCGGTACCAGTTCAATGGAATGCGCTCTTGTCCGCGGTTGTGGACATAGGTTCCGGGGTTGGTGCCCGATGCACCCTCGCCAGTTCCGCTGACTGCGAAGAAGTCCTTGAGCATTGCCTCGTTGAGATATCCAGCTGGCTGTTCGGCGGTGTGGTTAGACATGAAGTTAACGACGACTGCAAAACATGTTAGCTAAGGTCTTACATGTTAGAATAATTCACGTTTCGACTCACAGTTGTGTGCGGCAGGCGCAACAAGGCCAGAGAAAGGTCCCCAGAACGCATATGGGTTGTTCTCAAGCGAGAAAGTAGTCACTTCATCAGCATGTTGAGTAACCTTGTCCATGGTGAGACCATCGGTGCCGGCGTTGGTGGCTGCGATGAGCGAGTTCCATGATCGCCACTGGAAAACACCAACGTCGCCGTTGTTTAAGTATGCGTCGCCACGAACGATGGACGCATCATTTTCGTATTTGGAGTGTGTTCCGGCAATACCCTTGGGGTTGCTCAGAAGCAATGGCAGGGTTGAAGGGAAGCCACCGCCGATGGACCATCGTCCCGATGGGATATCACCAGAGATCAGGATGGCAATGGCGGCGAGACCTGCCGCGAGCTCGGGGCTCATACCGTACGCGGAGCCAAGACCGGTGATTGTCTGCTGAATAGTGGCGAGACCGTTTCGAGGAAGGACTGCACATTTGTTAGCTGCGATGTATAGCAAAATCTAAATTAAAGCTTACACCCGTGGTTCGCCGCAGCGTTCAAGCCAGGGCATTGGCCGCGAAGGTCGCGAGCTCCCGGAGACCGGAATGGATTTGGACCGCCATCAGTCACATCAACGTATTGTTGCTGTGCGTTGAAGGTGGGATTTGGATGGCCACCGCCGGTGTTTTTGCGGCCGGCACCAATTTGGCGCTTGATAATGGCATCCATCTCCATGGCCACAGGCCAGGCGGCGGCAGAGCCGGCCAGAGCGGCAACGGCGAAAGCAAACTTCATGGTGAATGTGCTCGAGAAGAGAGGTGAAGGTGAAAAAGGTTGATCGATACCAAAGATTGACTCTCGAGGATTGGCGAGGTCTTAATATACACAAGGAAGTTCTTGTTGACGATGTAGATTACATTCGCCGTTGGGAGGAAGTTCGATCCGACAGCAGACCCATCGACGGCGTCTGCGTTCGCCTGGGAAGATGACCGTGGCATTGACCAATCCCACAGAGGGCATTTCCGAACGATGCATGATGGCGCAGCGGGCTGTAGGCAAAGTTCGCCGCATCGTTTGACTTTGCCGTCGCATCTTACCGTTGTAGGAAGTTCGTACTGCACATCGGTTCATGCCAGCAACAACATTTTCTGGGGAAGCGTGTCGCCCGGAACCAGTTCTCGAAAGATCTGCCCGCCCTTTCTCACATCGAGGTGCGGAAAATGACCTTTACGCGGGGTCGCATGCGGCTTATGCAGAGCATGACAAGCCTTCGGCAGATCAGCTGCACTACTCGCGCGCCGGTGCAAGCCACAGCGGCTCTATGCTTTTCCAGTCCGGCAAAGACGGAGTTGTTGAATTAACGTGACATTCCTCGCCTCTCGCCTTGCACAAGAATTCGATGACATCGCTCCACATTCTGGTAATGTTAGAAATAAGCGTAACCCCAGACCAATTGCATGAAGATTTCCTGGAGCCACCTTTTCCACGCCACAGCGCCATTCCTCCCCCCTCGGGCAGTTATGCTCAGTGGCGGTCAAGTCTGTGACTTCATAAAGGACGACCAATTTCCAAACCATCCATTCTAGGACGGTGCCGAAATGCTCTTTTCGCCATTCGCCAAACCCTGCCCGTCGAGGCGGACTTTATCAGATCCAACGAGCAGAGCCTCTGTTCCTCTCTGCCGCTTCCCGCGCTACAGCTTCCAAATGATGGCGGCTCAAGGTGCATTATCCGAGCTGCTGGGGCTTAGCACTTTCCGGACTATGCAAGTCTCGATCACGAGCATCTGGCATTCGCCACCGGTCAAGTTCAAGAGCGTCTGGTTGTTGCTGCCAAGCGCCTGCCTCCTACACGGTGGCGTCTCTTGGTGGCGAATCTCAAATATTGACTCGTCGGTATGTTCTTCAAGCAGAACTGTGACGCGTGTATACGGTGCATCCTATAGACGGTTGTCCTGTGGTCAGCTGTGCGATGTCGTGCTCCGGGATTCGCGGCATACGTGAGGGACGTAGCAGCTTGACTTTGATGCGTGGCTTGAAGCGAAGGTACATGCACGGAGGGAAAGTCCAAGAGACCTTACGGCCTTAACGTGTCGCAACCGTTGACGAATGGCCGCTAGGATCGAGTATGTAGCATTTGCCTGATTTCGAGATCTACTGACCGCGGGAGAAGACCAATTTCTGTCCTGTGGATATTGGGAGACTTGTTTCCATACAGTCGTATTCCCGGACGGATCTATTGCACGTACCCAAAATTGCCTTTTGTGTGGAAACAAGTCCACCTTTGCCGGGAAGTCCCATTGCAAGCCCGACCTTCTGCTACAAATCTCGATCGCTTCTAGAACGTGTGATGAAAGGTAAAGGGAGGGCGCCGGCGTCGCGCTTACAGCTTGTCGGCATGTTTCTTGATGTTCTTTACTGTCTGCAGCGCTCGCTTTCCTGACCGAACAGCTCGTATCTCGTATGCAAGACTGATTTCTCAACAGTGTAGGTCGATGCGCTCATCTTCCAGGGTCCTGATGCTATCGATGCATACGGGACAGATTATCATTCGGAGGCTTGCATTCTTTCGTGAAAGTGGCGCCGAGTCCTACGGAAGGGGCCCTGGCACAATGCCGTGGCGACTGCCATCCGCGATTCTTTGCGGCTCACTTCGTCGCGCTTCTGGTGCTTGAATGGGTCACGGCACACGTATGTGCGCATTCCAGCATAAAAAGCGGATGCTGCGCATCGTCACAAACGGACGATCTCGAGCAGGTCGGCAGCGTACAGATTTGGCTGCATCGGAAGATCGGCTCACATGGAGATCGGGAACGATGGCGGCACTGTAGAAGGCAGTGAAAGGTCGGTGCAGGACATGAGACCTTGACAAGCATGCAGCGACTCAGCAACCGCAGCGCGACCTGGTCCTAAGTATCTGTTTCGTGTCATTCTTCGCCCAACAAGGCAGACAGTGGGAGACTCGGGCAAATGTTCCCAGAGAAGAAAAGGGTTCGCAGGTATTTGCAATCTCCCGCTGAAAGCATCTTGCAATTGGGACAATGTGGTTTTTGCCATCAGTGATCCGAAGCTTGTATTGTTGGGTGAGCCTTGAAGTCGGACGTTACAATCAGCCATACGTGGCAAACGAGTGACTACTGGGTTACCAGATGACCAGTCCAATTCACTGATGGCACGCTGCTGCTGCTGTCTGGGTCCGCCTTATCTGCCTCTGCGAGCGCTGTGACTCCTCTTTTTAAAGTAGCGGTCATGATGAAACGGGAGTTAAGAAATTGGCCAATCGTATAATCAAGGCAGCATCTTCTTGAAATCGTAATGGCAACTGCTTGCCTTTATGTCGAGTCTGTGGTGTAGATATGTACATATGTGCAATGTTGGCAGGCTCCAAGGACGGCTTAGGTTTGGGTTGCCAAAAGTCGTGGTTCGCGTCACTCTGTTTACATTTCCATCTCCATCCACGTCGGCGCGTCGATCTTCCAAAACGGTTGACTTATGCGCCGGGACGCATCACTTCACGGTTCTTCAAGGCCATCACGGCAGCATGGCAGCCAGCGACCAGACGACTACGGCGCTGCTGACCGAGCACTTCCGATATACGCCGCTCACACTCCTGGACGACATCATCAACATTGTCAATGAGCTCGTCTTCCGAGCTGTGAATGCCATCGAAGAGGGGTTTGGAGGCGCTGCAGCAGAGCAGCTCGGCTTCGAGTTGGACTCAGAAACGGCAGCTTCACTGTCAAGCGACGAGGCGCGACAAGAAGCGCTTGCAGAGCTGAAGCAGAATGAGATCGACAATGGAATCGTCAAATTGGAGAGTCTGTTGAACGCGACAGTGGACAAGGACTTTGACAAGTTTGAGATCTACACTCTGCGGAACATCCTGGCAGTGGGACACAAAGAAGACGACTTGGCCAACTGGGTGCGATTGGAGCATTACAAGGGCATCGATGTGGCCACCGCAGAAGACGTGCCCAGCCCGGAAACTGTGGAGCTACAAAGGAAGAAGCTGCACGAAACCGCAAAACTGAACATCATGCTGAAGAGCGAAGAGGCCAAGAATGCTGCCATCTTGCAGCAGCTGACTGCGCTCATTGGCGCTGAACTGAAGCAGGAAGGACAGATCAGCAGTGCTCCGCTTGCCTTCCTGAACGCGACATCTGGCGGGAGCCAGCATCTTGAACAGGATACCCAGACCGCGCTCGGTCAGATACCGGCACTGCAGAAGCTTCTCGCAGAGCTCAAGGATGCGATGCAGACGATGCAGACAGCGCGGAAGATTGCACACGATGATGAAGACAGTGCAGAAGGAAGGCGCAGACGGTACCTCGAAAGCCAGAGTCGGAGAGCCCTTGAGCGGAAAGGCATCGACCTCGAGTCGTCAGGCACGGCGTCTCTGGCCGCAGGAAGGAAGATGGATCGCGATGAGTTGGAGGGTATAGAATCAGTTGTGCAAGCGCTTGGCGGCGCCGAGGCCACGAAGAGGACCAACGACTGAGCTGTCTCCGAAAAGACATGTCTTTACATGGTGTGCGCATGTCTCGAACTGTATACTCATGGACCACCACATGCCCTGAAAATGCCGCCAAGCCAGAGCAAGCACAAAGTGAGGCGCCGACGCCACAGCCTCTCGGTTCCGAGCAGATGATGCTCGCCACTCGCGAAGATGCCATACCACATTCCCCGGCATATTCATTTAAGGCATCCAGCTCTGACTGCTTCCTCAACAAAAATTGCAGAGAGTACAATACGCTGATCGTCGACATGGGTAGTACTGAAGAAATCACCCTCGTGGCTCTCATCAAGACTCAGCCCGGCAAAGGGGACCGGGTATGCGCAATGGTATCTCGCCGCGAGGAAAGGCACCAATGCTGACTGCTCGAAAGTTTGTGGAGCTCACCACGCAAGCTTACAACACATTTTCGCCGAAAGAGGCTGGATGTCTGCAATTTGAGATGATCAGTCAAGATGGAGGCGGCTCAGTTGGAGAGGAGCAGACTTGGGCTTTAGTGGAAAGGTACAGATACCTTCCATTTCACGCGGGTGATGACATCTCGATCACTGATAATCGGGCTAGGTATGCCAGCAAGGAGGATCTTGCGCACCATCGATCGACGGAATCCTTCAAGCGTCTGTTTGAAACATTCATGGCTGAGGGTCTGCTTTCGGGAACCCCAATGATATTTGAAGGCAAGACAAGTCTGGGACACCGTTATAGGCCATCTGAATTGGAGAAGAAATGATGCTCTGTGCCCCGACACATGTGTCTCTTAGGACAGCAGTGATCGCAATTGTGTCGATGGGTTTGGTTTCTAGTCAATGTATGGTGGTGCAGAGGGCAATAAACACAGTTCAGCTCTCCCAGCAGTAGCCGCTCAATTGCCGATGGCCATCTGGCGATGAGACATCGGATAGGGTGTGTTTGCATCAGCCAATCTGTTTGCTGAGCCAGATGATTTGTTCTTAGTAAGATCAATGTTGTCAGACTTCCATTAAAACCTTTTCCACACCGTGTCGAGCAGTGACGCTTTTTTCATTCCAACGTGCTCACCTTCCATCGTCATTCCTGCCTCGGCCCGATTTTCCTCCCCCACAGGCCAACGTCGAAACAAGTCTCGCTTGCGACTCTTTTCGCCCGACATACAAACAAAGAATCAACACTCCACGTACACACTTCATACACGAGGGAAAATACAGGACAAGATGCTGGAGGTCATCTACGTGGTCAGACATGGGGTGAGTCCATCCTGAGCGCGCTGCTGAAGCGGCGGCCTTCACATCCCAGAAACGCGCCAAGTGGAGCAGGCATGTGACTTGTTCAGGAACTACCGCGTTTGGAAGTTCTTACGAAGATGTGCGATGTTGCTACATCCGTGGACGAGAGTTGGCCGCAGAGCGTCCTTTTACTGTGCTGTCATACTACATTCGTGAACATATTGATTCTGAGAACCACAACTGACACCCTCATTCCAGTACCGCTCCAACTGGACCGTCGACCCATCAACAGGCCACTACAACAGCACCGTCCCTTCACCAACAGGCATAGTCGCCGACCCAGCCCTCGCCTCATACGGCGTCCAACAAGCTCGCGAACTTGGAGGTCACCTCTCAAAACTCAACCCACCCGTGGATCTGATCTACTCCTCCCCCTTCTACCGCTGTATCCAGACCCTCAAACCCTTCACCGACTCGCTCGCCTCCTCAGGCAAATCAGCCAAAGTCCACATCGACCGGGGTGTAGGGGAATTCTACGGACAAGCCCGTTTCGACCATCCTAGTCCCGCAACAATCGAAGTACTCAACGAACACTTCGACAATCTCGTCGAAGCCGAAATCAGCATCATCCCTTCCAAAAATGGCGAGTCAATTCCTCAACTCCACGATCGAGTCGCTTACGCGCTGAACGCAATCATCACTCGCGCGGACAATGACCCTTCGGAGCCCAAGGCGCTACTCATCTGCACGCACGCCGCCGCCATGATTGCCGTGGGACGCGCGCTGACGGGCCGGATGCCCGAAGACGAATGCGAGGAAGATTTCAAGTGTTTCACGTGTTCGTTCAGTAAATTTGTGAGGAAGCCGCAGAGCAGATTCACGGGCGGTGGCGTGAGAGGCATGGGACTTCCCGAAGCGTGGAATCCCGAGAAAGCAGACGAGGTGCCGGACGTGGGTTGGAGAGGGCGAGGTGTTGCCGGAGGATGGGACTGCGAAGTCAACGGCGACTGCTCGTTCTTAACCGGCGGCGAAGAACGCGGATGGTGAGTTCATACCCTTTTTCCTTTCCTCCGTCTCCCCCTTTTCTCCTCTTCTTGCCACCCCAAGGTCTCCTCCATCCACCCTCAGGACAAACGCCAACCACTCCCATCATCCCTCCCGGCCCCCGGACCTTCCACCTCCTTACCAGTCCATCAAAGACCGCATCTCTGATTTCTCCCTCTCTTCTCCCACACAGGAACTTCCAAATGGAAAAAGAACAATACAAAATGGAATACGGCCTCGCCCCCGACTCTCTCGGCCCGCCTCTCACCGCCGAGCAACAAGTCGCC
>ANSM01006749.1:0-12277 GCA_000347735.1 Cercospora canescens BHU | reverse complement strand
ATCGTCCAGCTCGACCCGTGGCTCGAGCCCTACACGGCTGCTCTCAAGTCGCGGTTCGCGCAGACGCAGAACTGGATCAGGACCATTGAGAAGCACGAAGGCGGCCTCGAAAAGTTCTCGCGCGGGTACGAAAAGTTCGGGTTCAACGTGTCGCCGGACAACACCATCACATACCGCGAATGGGCTCCGTTTGCCCTGCGCGCGTACCTCATCGGTGACTTCAACGAGTGGAATCGAGAGAGCCATGAGATGAAGCGAGATGCCTTCGGTGTGTGGGAAATCCAACTACCGTCCGTCAATGGCCAGCCAGCAATTCCTCACGACAGCAAGGTCAAGATCAGCATGGTGGTACCAAATGATGGTCAAAGAGCCGAGAGGTTGCCAGCGTGGATCACTCGTGTGACGCAAGATCTGTCCGTCTCGCCCATCTACGATGCGCGATTCTGGAACCCACCGCAGAAGTACCAGTGGAAGAACTCTCGCCCGCCCAAGCCACTGAGCGCCCGAATCTACGAAGCACACGTCGGTATCTCGAGTCCAGAAACCAAGGTTGCCACGTACAAAGAGTTCACCCAGAACACGCTGCCTCGCATTCGAGACTTGGGATACAACACCATTCAGCTCATGGCCATCATGGAGCACGCCTACTACGCCTCGTTCGGCTACCAGATTAACTCCTTCTTTGCCGCATCTTCGCGCTACGGACACCCCGATGATCTGAAAGAGTTGATTGATACTGCGCATGGCATGGGCATCACGGTGCTCCTGGACGTTGTCCACTCACATGCCAGCAAGAATGTGGCCGACGGCCTAAACATGTTCGACAACAGCGATCACCTCTATTTCCACGAGGGCGCCCGTGGACGGCACGAACTGTGGGACTCTCGGCTCTTTAACTACGGGCACCACGAAGTCCTGCGCTTCCTGCTCTCGAATCTGCGTTTTTGGATGGAGGAATACCGGTTTGACGGTTTCCGGTTCGACGGCGTCACCAGCATGCTGTACAAGCACCACGGCATCGGCACTGGTTTCAGCGGAGGCTACCACGAGTACTTCGGCCCCAGCGTCGATGAGGAAGGTGTGGTCTACCTCATGTTGGCCAACGAAATGCTGCACAACCTCTATCCCGACTGCATCACCATCGCGGAAGATGTGAGTGGTATGCCTGGCCTGTGTGTCAAGTTGAGCTTGGGTGGAATAGGATTCGACTACAGACTCGCAATGGCTGTTCCAGACTTGTACATCAAGTGGCTCAAAGAGAAGCAGGACATTGATTGGGACATGGGAGCACTCTGCTTCACTCTAACGAATCGCCGTCATGGGGAGAAAACCATCGCCTACGCAGAGAGCCACGATCAAGCGTTGGTCGGCGATAAGACCTTGCTGTTCTGGCTCTGTGATGCCGAGATGTACACCAACATGTCCACCCTCACGCCATTCACGCCCGTCATTGAGCGTGGCATGGCGCTGCACAAGATGATCCGACTCATCACACATTCGCTCGGAGGTGAGGCGTATCTCAACTTCGAAGGCAACGAATTCGGCCACCCTGAGTGGCTAGATTTCCCTCGCGAGGGCAATAACAACAGCTTTCACTACGCTCGTCGACAATTCAACCTCGTGGAAGACAAGCTACTACGCTACCGTTTCCTCAATGATTTCGACAAGGCCATGCAGTGGACGGAGCAAAAGTATGGCTGGCTGCACTCGCCCCAGGCATACATCAGCCTCAAGAACGAGAACGACAAGGTGGTCGTCTACGAGCGTGCGGGTCTGTTGTTCATTTTCAATTTCCATCCTTCCAGCTCTTTCACGGACTACCGTGTCGGCGTTGAGCAGGCCGGAACGTACCGAGTCGTCCTCAACACCGATGACCCGGCATTTGGAGGCCTCGGACGATCACAAAATGACACCCGTTTCTTCACGACCGATTTTGCTTGGAACAACCGCAAGAACTTCCTACAAGTGTACATCCCAACTAGAACAGCACTGGTAAGTCGCCGGAGAGAGCCTCTCGCACATATCCCATACTGATCGAATCTCTAGGTTCTCGCACTTGAGGAAACCCTCGATCCGAACTGGAAGTCTCAGGTCTCGCTGGGATACTGAGCGTGATATGATAAAAGCAGCAGACTGATTCAAAGCTTCGTTGATTCGAGCTAGGCGTTGGAAGGAGACTCTCACAGTGTATAGTATAGATATGTGGCGTTGACAGTACGTCCAAGAGGTGCACGGCACTTGTTCGGCTCAACTGAGCATTTTTGGTCCCGTGATTGTTCCTGGAGAATTGCGATAAGGCCATATTTGATTAGTGCCTCTTGCTATTTTTCACCGTTACGAATGCCATGGCGACGCCTAGTCACATGGCGTCACGCAAATTGCTAGTCACCCTTTTTTTCGCCGGCCGCACGCGCGATGCCCGCATGTGGCCAGCAATGCTGTTGACAGAACTCAGGGAAGACTTTCCTCTGCACCGGCCCGGTGGCTCTGCCGCAGTTTGTATTGCTGGAGACCGCCGCTTGCCACTGCCAATTCTGGCTAGTTTGGAACCTTGTCGGTGCAAGGGTTCAAGGCGAGCTCTATCACTTCCCCCACATACATATACTCTAGTAATGCCACCCAGGCCGCATTGTACCTCTCTCATCCTCACCGCCCGATTTTTCCTTGTTTCTCGTACAACAATCGCCGGGTGAGACAGACATGGCCTCCTTCATGAGAAATGCTGCTCGTCTGCAGCCAGCGCTCCGCTCCTCGATTCGTCCTGCAACGATCGTTCGACGAACCATGGCTACCCAGTCGCCCTCACACAACGCCAGTGCTGCCGCAGCAGTCAGATCCTCAGTGTCTGACTCTGCTGAGCCATCGCTCTTCCCAGACGAGCCAACTGGGCCGATTGTACGAACACAGATTCCTGGACCAAAGTCACAAGAGGCGATAGCAGAGCTTGATCAAGTCTTCGACACGCGATCGCTCAACATGATGGCAAACTATCAAAACAGCTTCGGAAATTACCTTGCAGACTTGGATGGCAACGTGCTACTGGATGTGTACGCACAGATTGCGTCCATTCCCGTCGGCTACAGCAACCCCAATCTGCTGGCTGCCGCGACAAGCCCCGAGATGGCCTCTGCCATTATTAACAGGCCCGCTCTTGGTAACTTTCCTCAGCATGACTGGGCACACATCTTGAAGACAGGTATCCTGAAGGCTGCTCCAAAAGGCTGTGATCAGGTCTTCACCGCACAAGCAGGCTCGGACGCCAACGAGCTTGCATACAAGGCCGCTTTCATGTGGAAGCGTCGCCAGGAGCGTGGTGGCCCGGAGGTCGACTTCACAGCCGAAGAGATATCATCCGCCATGAACAACCAATCTCCAGGATCGCCAAACAACATGTCGATCCTCTCTTTCCGCACCGCCTTCCACGGTCGTCTCTTCGGCTCACTCTCGACCACCCGCTCCAAGCCAATTCACAAGCTTGACATTCCTGCTTTCGACTGGCCTCAAGCATCGTTCCCCGCATTGAAGTATCCGCTGGAGGAGCATGCCGAAGAGAATGCAAAGGAGGAAGCGCGGTGCCTGGCTGAGGTTGAAGACCTTCTCCTCAACTACCACAACAAGCCTGCCGCTGTCATCGTCGAGCCGATCCAGTCTGAGGGAGGCGACAACCACGCCAGTCCAGCTTTCTTCAACGGCCTGCGCAATGTCACTCGTAAGCACGGTGTGCTCTTGATTGTCGACGAAGTTCAGACTGGTGTTGGTGCTACCGGCAAGTTCTGGGCGCATGAGCACTGGAACCTGAAGCATGCTCCAGACATGGTCACATTCAGCAAGAAGGCACAGACCGCTGGCTACTACTTCAGCAACCCCGAGCTCAGACCAAACAAGCCTTATCGTCAATTCAACGTAAGTCTAGATGTCGTCCACAGCCTGCTCTTTCACTGACATGTACTTCTAGACTTGGATGGGTGACCCAGCTCGTGCACTGCTCTTCCGTGCCATCATCAACGAAATTGAACGCCTTAACCTCGTTGAGAACACGGCCATCACCGGTGACTACCTCTACAACGGCCTTGAGAGTCTTGGCAAGCAATACCCTGGCGAGATTCAAAACCTCCGTGGCAAGGGCCAAGGCACATTCATCGCCTGGGACTCGCCTCGCCGTGACGAGGTTTTGAAAAAGGCCAAGGGTGTCGGTATCAACATTGGCGGATCGGGTGAGCGTGCTGTGCGCTTGCGACCTATGCTCATCTTCCAGAAGAAGCACGCGGACATCTTCCTCGATGCGTTGGAGAAGGTGATCAAGTCATGAACGACTGCACCGAGTGGGAGGCATGATTGATGAATATTTCCAAACCACATTGAAGCGATTCGAAAATGTTCGGCACATGCTAAAGTGCGACTCTGCAAGGCGTTGGGGTTGAATCAAGGACCGAAAAGCATTTGCCTGCAGGTCAAGGCAGACGATTGAGATGTACCATGAACACCTGAGATTCAAGGTTACAAAACAGCGTATCCACCGTTCCAAATCCTGCCGAGCAGTAGAAGTATAACTCCACGAAATGCGGACGCCTCGACGTGTTCTTGCTGTGCTGGCTGGCTGACCGCCCACATCATCGTTTTGTTTGTACCTGGCATTGATTCGTGCCAAGCTTAGCACCAAGCTTTGTGGGTTGGAACTTTAGCTGAGCCGCGTAGGAGCGGAATTTTCCGTCATCTGATCCACTGCAACGCGACGGCGGTCCTCGAGAAGGCATTCGGACACCCACTTCTTCATGCCAGCTTCTAGCCGTCAACCAAACATCTGGTGTCGCGTCACAAACGCTGAAGCTGTCGTCATAGTTCGGGTGTCGGCATACCAAAAATTGCTTCTCGGCGGACGGGCCGACGCACGTGCCGCAAGCGAACGCGGCCTATGAACGTCACACGTCATTGTCCTCACTTGCGATCCTGCGAGGCCCCAAACAGTCTGGCGTCACAGAACCAAACTTGGAACAGCCAAGAGACATATGCAGTCCAAGTCTTGCTCTGACGCGCTGATGCGCGCTCACTTCTGCAAAGCTGTTCTCTTATTCCCTGCCATCTCTCCTTTCGTAAGCTTCCCTGCTGCTGAGCACTCAGGCATCCGCTAGAGAGACAGAACATGGTTGGGAAGAGGTCTCTCCCGCAACCCCCTAACAGCAGGACGAAGAGTTCTGGCCAAGTCAGGCCTAGAAGCAGAGGACAACGCTACGGCAATGGAGATCTAGAGTCAGGAGCAGGCTACGACAATTACGAAGGGTATCATGAGGCCAATGGCAACGGGAATGCCAGACCCCGAGCCGACCTGACGAATGGAGTGAGAGGCCCCAAACCGGGACTCTGGAGGTTCAAAGATGCTGCTCGAACAGCGCTTGAGGATAAGAGACGGGAAGAGCTGAAGAACAAGCTCTTGACACAGATCAATCACGATGAGCTGGAAGAGTTTCGCAAATCCGCCGAAGAGCTCAAAGCGATAAAGAACAAGGAGGTCAGAAGGTTCTACTCCGAGCAGAATGATCGGCTCAATGATTGGTTAGAGGTCGATGCCATTGTGATGGCCGTCGCGGACGACGTGCTAGAGAGTATGGATCCTGATCCCGACAACGATGGAACACGGGAAAGGGGCGGAGGCATCCAAGACGTGGCCGGAAACATCTACGAGCTCTTGCCTGAAGAAGAAAAGGAGAGGCGAGCAAAGGCCGAGAAACGAGCAAAATGGTAACGACACTGCCTCGCATTGATCCAAGACCACCGACTAACACGTCCCAGGGCTATCAACGTGAACGTCATCGCGAACGTCTTGCTCCTAGCAGGCAAAGTCTACGCGGCATCAACCACTGGCTCCCTCTCCCTGATCGCCAGTTTAGTCGATTCCGCTCTCGATCTCCTCTGCACCCTCATCGTCTGGTCGACCAACAGACTCGTCAGCTGGCGTCTGGACAAGCTGCAAAAGCGCTTCCCCGTCGGCCGCAAAAGACTCGAACCGCTCGGAATTCTCGTCTTTTCCATTATCATGGTGATATCCTTCCTCCAAATCCTGCAAGAATCCGTCGAAAAGCTCATGCCTCTGAAAGGCGAAGCCGAGCCCCTCGGGAACTACGCCATCGGCGCGCTCGTTTCCACCGTCGTCGTCAAAGGCATTATCTGGTTTGGCTGCATGCCCATCAAAACCACCCAAGTCCAAGCTCTTGCCAAAGACTGCAAAACGGATGTGAATTTCAACACCCTGTCGCTGCTGTTCCCTTTGATCGGATACTATGCCAATGTCTGGTGGCTGGATCCTGCGGGCGCTGCAGTGCTTTCCATCTTCATCATTGTGGACTGGGCGTCAACATGTTTTGAGAATATCACGAGGTTGTCCGGCCAGGCTGCCGATGCCGAGTTTATGAAGAAGCTGATGTATGTTGCCTACCGCTTTAGCCCCGTCGTGGCGGGGTTCAAGAATGTTACGGCGTACCATGCTGAGGATGGAGTCTGGGTGGAAATCGATGTGCTCATGGACCCGCACACCAAGTTATATCACGCCCACGATATCGCGGAGACGCTGCAGTATTGTACTGAGGGCCTCGGCGAGGTCGACAGATGTTTCGTCACGATGGACTACAGTTCAAGTGGGCCGACAGGTCACGCTGAGGATGCAGAAAGAGTGTGAGATTAGAGTATTGTTTCAAACCGCTTTTGTTGAGACTCAGCTATGGGCGCATTGTACAGCATTAAAAGCCAGCCCGATGGGTGCCCATGAACATGATGATCCCATCCACTACTTCTTCCACGTTCTAACATGATCTGTCCTCTTCGACGGGCGAATGATCCTCTCGAGCACTCGATCCGGAGACATCACACTAATATGCTGGTACTTTTTGGCCCATCCTCGGGACTCAACGTCCTGCTTCGCTCCTCCGCTTGGCTCCCCACTGGTGGAATCCTTCGGCAGGTGACACACGATAAACCTTCGGAATCTGCTGGCATTGAGCAGGGCCCAGCCAGCAAACCATTCAACCATGAGATCTGTCGCTGCAGCCTCGTCAGTCTCCCACAAGCCCTCGAAACTTGGTAGCAGTCCTGGATCAATCGACACCAAGTTGGAATTTGGCAGTGGGTTGGGGTGATCCTCTTCGTCTTCATCTTCAGGTGGGCAAAGATCACAAAGGGCACCATACAGTCGCAGCCACCGCTCATGTGGGTTTCCGCGCTCAATGAAATTCTTGAACAAGAACTGCTTCACGCCAGGTCGAGCAACGAGTTTGTTGGCTTCACCGCCTTCGGGCTTGACGCTGTTGCCATCCAGGAAATTCTGAATGATCTCTGTAGCTGTGTCTGGATGGTAGAGGAGGAGATCATCAGTAAGCAAAACAGCATTGCCAATCGCCAGTATCCGAGTACACTGGAACCTTGGCCTGCGGTCCAGAATTGTTGAAGTTCCGTCCACACCAACATTGAACACGGCGGTAGCTTGAGGTTGAGAGGACCAATCCGACAGACCAGGAACTTGCCAGATTGGCACATCGGTATGAATGAATAGCACGCCAGCTTTGCATTTCCTGCGAAAGTAATCCCATGCTCCAGCCGTTCCAGAATGGTATACTTTGCATTTCATTCGGCTGAAAAGCTGCCTGTACACCTCCAGCAGAGCACTGTGGACGGACGGGATCATGAGGAACACCGCCCCGACACTCTTAACAAAAATATCGTTGAAATCAAGATGCGCCAAGTCTCTGCCCAAGACCGAGTGCAAAGGTTGCTTTTCAACAGCCGCAGGAGTATCGGTAGTGCAATGTAGCTTGCTCTGCAGGTCTGGGCAAGCGTTGAATGCGAAGAACTTCAGAGCAGCGCTGCCAATGGGCACTCCTGAACGATCAAGGAACTTCCATAGCTCCGCATCACTTGGGTAGATCAGTATCGTCGAGGATTGACCCGCTACTGTAGCAATAATGCCGCACTCGTTCAACTTGCAAATCTCGACAAGGCTAGCCATCTCGGGCTCCTCAGCCACATCAAGATGCAGAAGCCCAGCAGAAACCTCGCTGCTCTGCTGGATGCTGTCCCAAAGGATTGCACGAACATCGCAGCTTAGCACAGCATGTTCAGCCCGAATGATCCGGTCAGATCCGAACATGCGAGTAAACGCACGTTCTCCAACCATTTCGAGCTTTGAGCTGATCAAGTGTGGGCGCTCGTCGCCAGCATGGTACAGCTTGAGGGTCATACTCGACACCACCGGCACAACTGGTCTATCGTGCATTTGCCCCGGTGGGATATAGCCGGTAAACGGCCTTGTCACCTCGATGGGGGTTGCCTCCGCAGGTGACGCCGTTAGATGAGGTGGCGACATGACGGTTCCCAATGATGGTTGAGTTGCCATGGACATTGCAGGCACCTGCGGCGCGCCATATGGATGCATCTCGCTGGAGCCGATACTTCCAATGAGGCTTTGGCGGCAACCTGCATTCGAGATGCCTGCCAGCCTCTGATGCTCGGCGATGGGCTCCAAGTTCGGATTGCGAGCGGATGACTCTGGAAACAAGCTTAACCTCTTTTTGGGCGCTGGAGCGTCCATTCCAGTGTCCCGATGAGCATACGAGCAAGTATCGCCCTTTGTACATCGACGACCAATTCGCCAGAAGTGACATGTGAGCTCATGAAATGGTATGACGGTCACATTGGCTGGTATCCTGGCCTTATGCGGATCACTTGACATCGGTTCGTTGGTTTTTTGCTGGACTTCTCTCATCTGCACTGGTTGATCGACGAGGTGGTCATTATGTTGAGCTGCTTCTGCCTCGGATTTAGCCAGACTAGCGATGTATGCTTCCTTGCTCGCTCGGGCATCTTCTATAGTCACATTGGGGGGAGGGGCATCGAAAAGTGCGTCACCATGCGCATATTTACAATACCTGTCATGTGTACATCTTTGAGTTGTCCGCCAGAAATAGCAGGTCAACTCGTGCGCTCTGAAAATCCATGATTTAGGCGGCAACTGTAGGCGCACCGCCATTTCACCTCTGATCTTCGTTGCGTCTCCAGGTGGAGAGGAGTGCAGATAGGGGCACTCATCGGCACTGAACCTACAATTCCCTTGCAACCAATATCGACATGGATATCTTTGATCGCGGCTTATAACATGGTCCGAGGTCATGGCCGAGTCCTTTGTTGCAGTGTTCGATTGAACGGAGGCATCCGTGGTATCCGTGGTTGTTGGTGTGTTGCTTGCTTTGCTAGCTTGTGGTGGTGGCGATTTCCGAGCATCTGGTGGAGGTGTCCTCCTAGAATATGCGCTGGCAATGCTTTTGCGCTCAGCACCTAACTGATCGTTCGACCGGACTGGGGGCGCTTGTCCCCCTCCTCCCAACGCCGTTCTTGCTGCAGCAGGATTTGTGGGTTGCGCAGAGGCTTTTATCACATTTCCGCTCTTCGGATCAAAGATATCTAAAGCATCCCTATCAGGTGCAGCCTCTGTGCGCGTGTGTTTTTGGACGGCGTTTTGTATAGCCAGGTTTTGGAACCTAGGCTGGGTTCCGTCGTGCGACAGTGAAGCAGCAGCTGGTACACGCCCTCGTTTCTTCTTATCTGCGCTCCAATTCGCCATCACATTCCTCGACTTCGTATCTCGAGCTGTTGTTGCGCTCTGGGCCGTACTTTCGGACACCATCATCCGCGTTGGGCCATCCTGAGCTGGTGGAGCCGCTGGTGGTTTCGGTAGCTGCTTCTGGGGATCTACACGCTCACTAGTGATCTGTGGAGATCGACGCGTAGATTCTGATGTCAGACGCTGCCTCTTGGTCGAACTGACGACGCTCGACTGCAGCCGCTTTCGTTCCATCTCCTTCTGTGGGCTCCGAACTTTCTTCTGCCGCCTGTGCGATCTGCAAGTAACCAGCTCATCCATGGATGAGTCTTTGCTGCTCGAGCCTTCGCTTGATTCACCATCGTTAAGTTGCTTAGAACGCGCGCTCCTGATTTTCTGTGCCACGCCCTTCCGAGGAATTGGAGGCTGTGCTCTAGAACGGACAGTCGTTGCCCTAGTTGCCACAGGTTCGTCTTCAGATTCATCTTCTTCCTCGTCGCTGACTTCACTGAGCAGCTCCTGCTCCTCTTCTTCCTCTAAAGTTTCGGGTTTGGTCCACAGATTCTTCTTGCGCCGTTTAGCGTTCCGACGAGCCCTGCGTCGGTTCTTCTCTGCCCTATGTGCTTGCCACCGGCGATTCCAATCAGCTCTGTCGAACGGAGCCTCCTTGCCTTGCTTGACATCTCGAAGAAACCGATGCCACTCGGTCCAAATTTCACTGTCGTCGGCGGGAAGGCCATCGACCGGTTCCCATGTGGCTTCCTGAATGGGATAACCGGTCCACTTGATGAGGTACTTTTCGAGCTCGTCATCATAATCTAAGACCCGATCAATTGAATATTCCTTCTCAGGATCATCTTCCGTGGTGTAATCTGTGCGAATGGAATCCTCGTCAGAGCTCTCGTCAATAAACAAATTATTCGGGCCCATGATTGTGCATCAACACGTCGGCAGCTGAGTGTCGCGGTGCGACGCGTCGATCTCACGAGGACATCTGGATGTTGCTACACCGTTCGCGCGTGTGAGAGGAAATGCAAGCAGAAGCGAGCGGTCGCACGGCAATGGCACAATGGCGTGCACGGCGTGCACGGCGTCGGGAGTGCTTCTGGTTGTTTCTCGACGATGTCTGAGGTGGAAGGAGTTTAACTAGTGCAGGTGGGGCAGCCAGGAAACACCAAGAAAACCGCGCTTGCGCTTGCTGCACGCGGAAGAGCGACAAAAGTGAAGGAGGCAATGAATGTGAAAAGATGTGCAGGAATTATTGAATCTCTTGGACTCAGCGCGTATGGGATATCTCACGTCTCGCTTGCTATGCACACACATTACTTCGTAGATTTCGTCAACGCCCGCGCTTGCTTCCCAATCCTATCCTGCGACGGAAGCCGTGCATGGCCACAAAAGCTGCTCGGCAACTTACAGCAGTGCTGTATGGAGAGATCGCGGAGAGCGTCGCCGATGCGTGCGATGAAAAGTTAGATGATCTATCATCCGTATTACCCAAGACCAGAACATCAAGTGTATGTACTGCCGCCACTTGTCGGCATCGGCCAGTCGTCCTCGGTTATGCTGGACCAGAACGTCCATATCGTGACGACGGCAAGGAAGGTGAACAACGTCTCGAACAGTCCGCCGTTGATCTTACCATCGGTGCCGTTGCAGATGTGCACGCTGATGGCGTACTGGAAGACTTGCCCGATCGCGAAGAGCAGAGCCGCAGCAACCAAGAAATCTAGGACGAGGTCAGCATCAAAGTCGGCGGCACAGTGCTTCTAATTTGGACATACACATGGGACGGATTTCGCCGAGCACCTTGAGCACAAGCACAGCCTCCAAGATGAAGAATATCACCAAGAAAACGAGCGGGACTAATTGATACAGGGTGTACAGCGCATAGGCTTGGTTAGGGTCTTGCAGTGTGTCATTCCAGTATCCGGTCCAGTCGAAGCCAGTGTCGAAAGCGATGTAGCCGGTGCCAACGAAGAAGGCGGCGGCAGATCCAAAAATCAGTGCCAACGACAGAGGCGTTCCATCGTCGATTAATTGATAGCCGACAGCTCCGTTCATGAGTAGAATCCAGGTTGTGGCCACGACGGCTGCAATGTGCACAGCTGAGAAGCCTCGTCGTACGGCTCCATCCAAGGGAAAGCCTCCCACGGTGAAGATCTCGCAAATCATGATGATGATGAAGCCAAGGAGGAAGAATTGCATTTCTCTGCAGAGGATGCATCAGTATTCATGCTTTCATGCCAAACGAGGGTCGTGCATGCGGCATACCTTCTGCCGACAGCAGCTCTTTTTTTGTCAGACCGCCATAGCAGGAAGATCGACACGACAATTGCGATGGCAGCGATCAGTATCGAACCTGTCGACAAGTCAATTGGGGACGCCGAGCATGCGCACACACAATGACCTACCCAGATTCGCGAGATGGCGGTCTCCGCTCAGCGTTATGCCCGTGAGCTGACATCCACCAAAATATGGAGCCTGTCCTCCGCGAGCACGCGACTCCAAGAATAGGTTGCACACTGGTATGGTCGCATATCCACTCCCACTGTCGCGACAAAAATCGTGAAATCTCCCGTACTGCGACATGGCGATGGTGCTTCACGACGTGTTGCCCTGCGATGGGTCGCGAATTGGTCGAGGCGCCGTCGGTCGCGACAGGCTGAGCCGGGCGGCCTATCGCGCGGCTGC
>ANSM01006745.1:0-44405 GCA_000347735.1 Cercospora canescens BHU | reverse complement strand
GGCGTAGTACGGGCGCAGGTCCCGGGTGGCCAGCGTCTCCAGGTCAGTACGCGTAGACGAGGCGTCTACGCTGAGGGCCTGCTTCTTCTTGGGGTCCATGTTCCGCAGGTAGGCATGGACAAGCTCCGGGGGAACCTTGATCGTGGCGGAGACGTGTTCGCAGTATCGCTTGAAATAAGAGAGGTGGATCGCCTGGTCCACACTCTCATCCATCGTCAGAATGTAAATGAGCTGCTCTTGGGTCTCTCCGATCCGATTGCTGCGCCCGATACGCTGCAGCGCCTGGGTGAAGCTGGTGACCTCCAGGAAGACTTGGACGTGGCCACTATATTGGAGGTTGGCCGATTCGGCGGCGGAGCGAGTGGACATCACCGCCACCATAACCTCCGGGTCGTCGTTGAAGGCATTTTCTGCCCTATACCGATCAGCGGCGGGTCCCAAGTGCCAAAGTCGCGGGTTCGGAACCGCAACAAAGCAGATGCTTTCACCCCCGCCCAAACTCGCGCTCTATAACCTAACATTCCTTGTCAGTCTTCTCTCTCAGGCACAGTATCGCCAAAACCCACAGACTCACCGCCTCCAAGCCACCAGGTATCAAAACCGGCTTCTCATCCGGAAAACACTCCGCACGCCATGCGTAAGGCCCCCAGGCTCCTTCATCGTACTCACGACCCAGCATGTCCCGGAAATACATTCGCAAGAACGGCAGGTGGTCTTTGTCCATGAACCCAACGACAAGCTCGTACACCTGCCAGTCACACACGACCACAATCGATTCCTGCACGAAGTAGGACTTTGCGAATTGCAGGCGGCTCTTGCGGTCGACATGCAAGAGGTGCGGAAACGCTAGGACTTGAGGCAATGATGCCTGTATGGGAACCACGCGCTTCCGGACGAGGGGCCCGAGTCCAAGTGGAAGGATCGGGTCGGAAGAATTTATATCGAAGTGGAAGATGCGGATTTTCGAGTCCGCGGTAAAGGTCATGTCGTAGATTTTGTTGTAGAGTTCTTGCGGGAGGTTCTCGAGTCGGGTTCGGAGGGCAATAGTGTCGTCTTGGACATTTCCAGCATTTGATCTGACGTTGAACAAGCTGGAGGCCAATGCCAAGATCGTGGACTTGAGAGAAAACATGGTGTAGTATGTGCTGCCAGTTCCTTGCATGGTTGGGAAGCAGATGAGTCGCGAGACAAGTGGTGAAGGATCTGTATCAAGAGTTCTGTCAGTAATAAAGTCGAGAGTGGTGAATGGCCATTGCATGGTGAAGGGCTATTCACCTTAATGTCACGTGCAAGATCCTCCATAAGTCCGGATAGCGACGATATGCGTAGGAACGGTGTGCCATGCCATCTTTATGCAGGACAAAGACGCCTGCGAGCTATGCATTGGCCGAAGTACCGACAACGACGAAATCTCGAGAAATTGAATGGACTCGTATCTTTTGCATTGCCTGATCATTCCTGTGCCTTGGGATGCTTGAGTTCTTTTTCGAGCGCTCAAACAGCGCGACATGAGTCTGTAGAGCTCATCCTTGAAACAATCGTATAGCCATCGCCCTTCTAGATGTCGTCGCTGTCAGTTATGCACGGATCTGGCGTGGAGATATGTTAGTAGCTGAATAACCCGCTGCATCACTGGAAACCTACTTCTTGCCCCCTAGATAGATCCATATGGTCTTCTCCGCAATCTCAGCACCCCAGCGCTGCTGCACGTTGTTCTCAATTCCGTCGCGCATTTGATGATGGGCGGCGGAAGTATCTAACATCAGCAGTGGCAATCTGAGTGTTTTGATTATTCGCTGGTACTCGAGAGGCAGAACGTTGGAAAACGAGTCCTGTTCACAGAAGGATGAGATCAGGACGGAGGCGAAGTGCGACGCAACATATTGGCGCCTGCTACCTTGGTCGACGTAGAATAGTTTTTCGTGCGGACACTGCTTGGTGTCGAATTCGAAGCGTGAGCTGAAATTGGCAGCGATGTTCACCGTAGTGCCGTGTTCCCACAGTCCTGCAATGTATTTAATTCTGAAACCGGAGGTCTTCGAAGGTGAAGCGATAGATGTCGTCGTACAGCTCTTGTGGCAAATGATCGAGTCTTTTGCGCAGCGCGAGGCTGTCGTCTCTGGCTGCTACCATCTTGAAGTGAAACTGTACGGCTCTTCAGCGATGTTGGGAGCAGCAAGAGACGCATCGCTTACCGGTCGGCCCAGGGCCAATTCATCAGAAATGCAAACACGCCCATCCCGAAACGTGTCAACCAGGTACGACAGGTTCATGGAGCTACGGATCCACGTCGCTACCTCCCGCTTCGTCTGATTGTAGTCCGTGCTCGTGGCCGACGAGTTTGTCGCCGCCGTTTCGGCGAGGGCGAACAAGTTGTATAGTTCGTTAGCGAAGGGGTCCACATCTCCCGCGCGGCGGAGAGAGATGACCTCCGGGACGAGACGCTCGACGGCCTCCTTCTGGGAATCCAGGAGGGCGAAGAACTGTTGGCGCACGGTCGGGTCCAGATACACCTGCTGGTAGGTGTGGCGGTACTGCGCGGCCAGCTCTGCGCTTAGGTCCATCGTCCGGAGCAGCATCCGAGTCGAGGTGCGGGCAGTGATGCGCAGATGGTGCCACGCGTCGTGAAATTGGGTGAACAGGTTCCCCTGTTCGTCGTCACTGCCCAGGAGGTGGTGGACGCTGCGTACCTGGGAGCCCGTACGGCCATCCTCGAGTGTCAGGTTGGCCAACGATGCCGTCGAGGCTTCTGTTCTCGGAGGTCTTGCACTCAGTATAACTGTTGTTTATGCTTTGCTTATTAAGAGGAGGCGTGGCTTTTGTTGAATATAAAGCGTGAATGTTGGAGCCGAGGATATTCGCCAATTGAACGGTCTGTTCGCACTTCGCGCTGATGAGCATCAAACTCTGCTTCGACACACTGTACTGGCATTACTACCCCCGACGATGCAGTCTTCGCACAGTAGACTGCACGATAATAAGCTGTGCGGCGAAGGTTGAAGAGATTGAGAGCGTTGCAAGTTGTTTGTCTATTGAAGAAATCGCCGGCAGGTATACAATTTGTGACTGGAAGAGCCCATTAGTCGAAAGTAAAGATGCTGTATCAAAATAGATTCAAGTTCTTGGGGGTTTGAACGAAAGCATTTCTTTCGCATTTATGCTACTTTGCCGTAGAGCTAGCAAGCAAAAGAACAAAGACGCCACCCAAGGCGTTTGACATCTTGACATTTACCAAGGCTACAAACACAAAATGATTCATTCGATTCTTTATTTGGACACTGATTGCTTGCACTACTTCGAGAAGCTGTTTGCATTTGCTCCTTTGTCTACTACATTGCGGTTGATCGTACTAGTGAAAACGCTGGCTATGAGATTCCACCATTCCATTCCGTGACAAAGCTATCGGACCGTCATCAATCATTATCAGCTTTCGTGCAGTCTCAAATACCTAGTCAAGCTCTGGCTCAGATGCTTCGACCGGACATTTAATTGAAGATCGTAAAGGAGAAGGCCCTCTCCGCAAAATCCTATCGCGACGCTCTCTTCTGGCTCGAATTGCCAGTGAAAGCTGGTTCGAAAGTCTCATCGGTCGTCGTCGTTGTCTCCCTAACTCGTCCCTCTCCTCCAACTCTCTGCCGTACTGATCTCCCGCCAAGCTCTCCAGAGCAATCGCAGAAGCGCCGAATTGGCCTCCGACCAATTTCTTCTCATGTTTCCGAACCCAGTTTTCCATGATTTCACGGAAGCGCACATGGCTGATGGGCTCCACCTTACTCGCAACTTCTCTGCCGACAAGGATGTGAAGCTGGGCCCGCAACTCTTCGCTCATGTAGCCAACGAGGTAGATCTTGGGAATGAGAGCCAGATGGTCGGCAGCCAGATGTCCGACCCACGTGCGCAATTCGCTGAGCCCGCCGCAAACAACAAACATGGAGTTTGGATTGCCAAAGTAGGACCCCGCAAACTTCTTGCGGCTATGACGATCGATGCGGGACAGATCTGGGAGTTTTTCGTTGACAGCTATGAGGTGGTTTTGATATCGCTTCGTGATCCATCCGGGCAATGGGAGCGTGCAATCAGATGGAATGCAAACTCGAAGTTTCGACTCGGCGGTGAATGTGAGGTCGTGGATGCCGTCGTATAACTCTTGCGGAAGATTTTCGAGGCGGCCGCGCAGCAGCTCCTCGTCGTTTTTGGCTGAGCTGTCCCGATCGGCAGTCATCTTCTCGACGGATTTGTTGATTGTTGGGCCCTTCGGGCAGGGTGAGTCCTCAGCCTTATGCATTTTGCAGCCTTTAATCGTGCCGTCGTGCAGCACACTGCCATTGTCCACCATTATGCCGTGATCGCGAACAGCGGCAGCCAATGGCGCTGAGAATGACATTGTCCGTCCAGCTGCTACATTAGCTTGCTGTGCTTTGTTGATTTGAAGTCGTATCCTTTGTCCAGTCCAGGCGTCTAGTCCAATTCAGGGGAGAGAAAAGGACTCCACTATGACTCCAAGCACAAAGGAAAGTGCCGCAGATGAGAATACCAGTGGGACGGGAATGGTGAACAAAGCGGCCAGAGTGAAGAAGCGTCCAGCTGCAGCAATATGCATGTATCACTCGCCAATCCTTTGCCACCGCTTGCGAATGCGATATCACACGAGCTGGGGGGAAGGGAGAAGTTGAGGTTGGTGCTTAGAAAGGGATCTCTGACCCCAAAGACTTTCGTCTACGCAGTGATATAAGTAGAGATGATGGCGAAACTTGAGGACCTAAAAATATAACTTTATTTGGGCGCGGAAGTAGAACTGTCTTACGGGCTGATCGCCTGATTGGCCGCCATGTTCCCTCAAATATTTGATAAATGCACCACGGACTATAGAAAGACAAATCTACAGGCACATAAGGTCAGAAATGTCGAGGTAGCCATGGAGGAGCAGCACTGTACAATGACTATCCATAGCGCAAGAGCACAAGACACCGAAGTGACTATCCTACTAGCAACCGAATATCTGCATAATTGTAGGCCAGCGTGTAAGCACGGACGCCGGACAGTATGAAGCAGTGCAGTCTGCAAGAGACGATCTGAACCAATCCTAGTGTGCAGGAGAATAGATTGAATCTACTCGTCTATGTGTGGCGCAGAAAAGGAGATCAAAAATCAACACAGACTCTGCATGTGCCTGGAGAGTCACGATGCACGCGGTTGCATACTCTGGGATCCCTTGGGCATTCAGTGTGAGCTTCGGTATACACGCCAAATAGAACGCTCCCCCGAAACATTGCCTGTTAGTACGTTAGTTCGATTCAGGTCAGCCAACCAACGCTTTGAGCCGTACACGCTCCAATCAAATCTACTGGAGCAACACCAGAGCTGACGAACCATTACTTCAACCGGACAGGCGCTGCTGAAACCATGCGAAAATTCCTACTCCACATCTATCGAGTTCCGCCAGCAACGTCTACTCCCTCCACATTGACTGATCCAGCGCTGTGCTACCAGAAACAACTCTTACGAAGTAGAGTGCGCCGCGCAAGCGACTATGACCTCTCCCTCGGTGGAGGCGTACCTAGAATATCTCGCCTCAGCGTTTATCGACGCAGTCAATTGCTGCAACTTTGACACAACGACCTTCCCATGGACCCACATCCACTCCACATTCCACTCTGAAGCTCAATACTTCTCAGCTGGTGCTACTAGATCGATGTTCGAGATGATAGAAGAACAACAAAAGATCAAGATCGCGGACCCCGACTACCAAATCAGAGTTCTCAGCTGCTCTGCGAATCTCCTCTATCACGACTCCGCACAAGTCTTTTTACACATTTGTCTGCGCGGGGCTCCTGACGTGTCGGATGAGATCACGAGATCGTACATGACTGCACTGGAGGGGTCACTGATCGATGGAGTGTGGTATCTGGTGAAGGAGAAACGTATGACAGGGTTAGACGTGCGTTGATCGAGAACCACTCAAGATGAAATACGGAGTTTTGATGTTGTTATAGTATCATTGAATATGTACCGGCGATGTGGCCACCAAAGATCTGTGGTACGGCCTAGCGGCACGCATCAGAGCAGTCCCAAGAAGCATCTGGTCCATTTTCTGAGCTAGTTCCGCGAAACGCTTCTTTGGCGAGACGCATCGCACGTGTCGAAAGCTCGAACAACGGAAAGCAATCTCAGCGGATGATCGGTGCAATGCGGAGCATTCTGAGCCAGCAATTTGCTCGAATCGGTCTACTGGACATCGAGTCATTCCGCTACACTACCATACTCGAAGCATTCCGGCCTTCTCATCTGTTGTCCTCTGGTTTTGATTTCAGGACGGTGGCGGATCATAAGATCAAGTATCGGTACCAATGCCTCCAGCACCCTTGCTCTTATCATCTGCGCCGCCCACAACATTACCGCCCAAGACAGCAGCTTGCTCAGCACCAGCGCTCTTTGCAGTACCAAGATGAGCCTCAACAGACTGAACCACATGCTCCAGCAGACAAATTCCGATCCGATTCTGATCACAGCATGCTTCACTTCTTGGCTGATCGTTGCGAGATATGTACCGAAGCGGCTCGCAGGGACATCGGCACCTTGACTTCTGGTATCATAGGAAGCACTCTCGAACACCAAAAGTTACTCGAGCTGTGCTCTTACGGTATGTACACAAAATACAGGCCGAGTGGAAAGTGCTAATGAAGGAGTGTAGAGTTTCACCCTCACACATTGATCGACGTTCAACAGGTGCGAAAGCTTCGCATCGAGTATAGTCGCGAAACTGACGTGATGCCGCACAAGAGTCTCAGCGCAGCATCTATGCTGTACTCTCTCGGGGCGTACATGTGGGTTTCGTGCTCGGCGGTAAAGGTAAGGGTGTGGACATGGCGTTAGAGTCTGTGCACCAGACATTCGAAGGTGTTTGCGAAGGACGAGGGTGTCAGTTTCGTCAATCTTGGTTACGGTTGCGTGTTGGCGTGGCAGCCGACGAGCTATAGAGTGGTCTAAGAGTCTGGTACTGCAGCACAGTACAAGCGCGGAATGAGTCAAAGTTGGAAGGATGGGCGAAGGTGCGACCAACCGAAGGAGAAGACATGCAAAAGAAAAATAAAACAGAACAGGTGGGACTGGACCAGTGAGTAGGAGGAACACGAAGCCAATCTGGAACGAAAGGAAGAGACCATTCATTCGACTTGATTGGTTTTGCTCTTCTATACATGCAGTACAAATGCCGAAGTCGGACTTCCATGGTGTCAAGCGGCAACTCCAAGTCGCATTTGCTCTTTTCGATCCGCACGAGGAGTCACAGCTGCTGCTCCGAATGAAGCCTTTATCCATCCCAAGCTAATTGTTGGATCTGTTCTGGACGAATGTGGCAATCGTTGACGCGCGACAGCTGATGATCCTTCGCGTCGAAGATCCCCCCCGCTGCTGAGGTTTCTTTTGTTTGGGACATTTCTCGTGCCTCGAAGTCAATGCCAGCTTTGGTTTTGCATTGAAATCGCACACCGGCCTCTTCCCCCTTCACTCTTCATTTATGAACGGTGTGAGCATGACGGGTGAAGGAATAGTTCGCTCGGTCTTATCCTCGTTGACGACGCCAGCACGCTGCTTCACCAGTTGGACAACTGAATGTGGCTCCAGCAGCTGAACTCGATCGCCGAGGTCTTCGACCAGTCCTTCCAAGTTGAAAACATCCATCCATAAACGGACGCACACAGGGCTCGTGTGTAGAGAATTAAAAGGGACCAATCGAGGTTCCGCAACGAGTTCCGGATGGCTACCAGTGAGAATGTCCACGAAGTGGACAGCCATATTGTAGAATACGAACACGGAGTCGCGACCGAAGTAGCTTGCAGCAAACTTGTTGCGGCTGCTGCGATTCACCTATACGAGGTGAGGGAGCTTCTCATTGAGCGAGACAATTCGACTGCCATACTCTGCCACGAAGACATCGAGCTTCAGCAGGTCCACGGAGCTACACGTAGCATAGAGTCGAATCTTCGCGTCGGCGGTGAAGGTCAGGTCATAGATGCGGTCGTAAAGCTCCTGCGGTAGGTCCTCGAGTCGGCTGCGAAGTTTGAGACTATCGTTGTCGTTGCTGGCCATGATGCGTGAGCTCTGCGGCGCGTGACGGTTGCCGCGTTCGAGTTGTTGTTGGATGTTGCGAGTGCGTGTTGAGAAAGGTGGAAAGAAGCTAGAGTCACAGCCCCGCTCCTGCCAAGCCGCCGTGACGCAGGTGAAAGTGAACGCGAGACGAAACGGTCAAGTGAAGCGGAAGCGGGCACTTCCGGAGGCTCGCATCAGGTGTTCTTACTCCATGAGCAGCAGACGAGTGTGAAGCTAGTGAGAAAAGATGATCAGAATCATGAATTTTCTGGGTCTATGGACGTGATCTCATGAGACCGCGGTGGCAGCACCAGCAGCGACTGCATAGAAAGCGCTGCGTCCCTGGATGCCAGACTACAGTCCACCGCCAGCTATGCAATTCGGATCAGCAAGACAACAGGATGAGACCTCTCCTTCAACTCAGCACCAAAAACAGTGCGAGTACGGTCGCGCACCACAGTGGTAAAGTTATTCAGAAAAATCTGGCGTATGGCAAGAAGGTCAGATCTGAGCTGCGGAGGCAACGAAGAGACGGTGGAAGCCAGTTTCTCCGGCTCTAGTCCTCGGAAACAACAACGAAAGTGCTTGATGAGTTTCAGATGCGCCTTCTCAAAGTGCGAGAGTGGCGAGTTTGTAGCGCTAGTCACGAAGATGGAATCGCGGCCGCCGAAGGACGATGCAGCGAACTTCTCCCGGCTTGCAGGGTCTACGTGTGGGAAGACGGTATTTCATTCACGGGGACGAGTGAGCTGGTGTGGTTTTTTATATCAGCGCCGATTTATGCGCTACCGTAAAATCGTATCTTCGGCTTCGCGGTGAAGGTCAAGTCGTAAATGTAGTCCTAGAGCTCCTGCAGCAGACCTTCCAGATGTTTGCGGAATTCGAGGCTGCCGGCGCCGTCGGTGCCACCAGCGTCGCTGTTCTTTTTGCCGTTGTCTTTGCTGTTAGTTGTGGTCTTGGCGTTGTCGTTAGTGCTGGCATCGCTTGGAGCCATCACCGCGGGGCGGGCGACGTGCCAGTGTTGTAGATGAATTGTGGTGGAGTCAAGGGATAATGATAGTGGACTCAAGAGCAGTTTCAGGGCGCTGCGGCGGGAAGAAGGGAATTTAAGTCAACATAACATGCCGCAGGCTGCCTCATTTTTCCGGCCCTAATCTGAGGGTGTTGCATGGAGGGATGAGCACTGCGCGATGTGCTTCAAGTTGGGAGGAGATTTCCGGAGGTGAAGCCGTTGATGTGAACTGTTCGAGCCCAGAAGACCTGCATCGAGCGAAAGCTGCATGGATCGAAGGGCCACACATAGAAGCTACGCTTCCGCTTCAGAAAAGTGTCACCTCGGCGAGGAAATTCCTCGTCTTCGCTCCAGGAATGCTCGAAGACTCAGCTCGATCTCCTTCCACTCCAGTTGTCTCTGCAATTACTTCCTCTTCGTGCGCTTCTTCTTCTTCGTCTTCTTCTTCTTGCTTGCCTGCGACTTTCTCCCTTCCGCAGTGCTAGCTTCCTTTGCTAAAGCATCCTCGAGTTCCTCCCCAGACAGCAGATCCAAATCATCATCGTCCTCCGCCTCCTCCGCCTCACCCTCCTGGTCTTCTTCATCTTCCAGATCCGGCGTTTTCTCCTTCACATCCTTCACCCTCTCCTTGCCCACTCCCACTCTTCTGTTCCCAAACCTCCTCCTGTTCTCCTCTTCAAAACCCTTCTTCTCCTTCTGAAACAGCAACATGGTCGCCCTCGCATCTTCCACCGACGAGTGCTCTCCCGTCTGAATTGCCAAACCCAACTCACTCCTCGCCAAGTTCCGCAAAGCAGGCGGCTTGCCCTTACTCTCAATTCGGAATTTCGGGTATCTCGACGTATCCCGCATATCGCTCTTCGGATATGACAACAGCAGCGCGTTGAGATCATTTCGCAGCGCGTGTCCAACCAATATTCTCCCTTCAAGTAGCTTCGCAACATCCTTCTGCACTTCCGCAAATGTCCTCGCGTAGCCCGGCTTCAGGTGATGCGGCTTGATGCCGGAGACATGCGTCCTGTAGTCTTCGATGCGGACCTTCGGCGGAGGCTGGACGTAGGAATCGTAGATTTGCTCGCCGTGAAAGTTGACGAGAGAAGCTCGCGCGAGGACGTTGTCGAGATGGGGAGGAGGACCGGTGCCGACCATTTCGCAGTCGAGAGCGACATATTTGCCGATCTTGTGCGTGGGATGCAAACCTCCATTGACATCGTCTGTGAAGGAGGATCGCTTCTTCGTCGTTCCATATGCTGCCGCAACGTCCGATTCGGGTATCTCGTGCTCCTTGACCAAACCCGCCTCCTTGGCCGACGTCGACATGTACCCGCCCATCTTGCGCCTCTTGCCCAAAGCTGTCCCGTTGGCAGACTTGAAGTCGAACGTCTTCTTCTTTTTGAACGCGGTGATCGACTTCTGCGGTGCTCTCTTCCGCTTCACTCCATTGCTCTCGCCGTTGGCCTTCTTCTCCGCCTCCAGTCGCTGCTGCAGGATCTTCCAGTTACTTCCGATCGTCTTCGGATCCGGACCTGACATCGTCTTCACCAGCACATTCTGCGCGTCGCGAGAGATAGCAAGACAAGGTCATTCGCAGAGTAACTTTTTTCTGGAAGCTCTGTCCGGCCGTGAGGCTGAAATGCCGATGTCCGCTGTGGCGCGGGCTCCCGGGCGCAATCCAGCTTGACTTGCGACGGACGAACGCGACGACGAGCTGCATTCCATCACCACAACTCCACCTTCATCGCAATCGACGCCATATTTGCAGAGAAAGACCACCGTCGCCCATCATGGTCCGTGATGATCCCAAAAGTGGCGCGAATGGCGGCGAAGAGGTCAAAGCCGAACGCGGCATGGCCACGCTGTCGACGTTGAGGTGAGGACAATGTCATTCGAACATGCTCGTATCCAGACTGCAGGCTGACTTTTGTACGTGCAGAATTGGTACAAAAGCCATGGTTGAGAAGGTATGTGGTGTTCGATATGCATCCCAGCGAGCAGCGGCATCCTCAAAGTCGCCGCGAAATGGCAAAAGTGTCGCGCATATCGTATTGACCGTGCCACACTTCGGTTTCACCATGTATACGCTCGATACTGATGCAGGACCAGGATGGCGAGAAAAGAAAAGCAGAAATTCTATCCATGCAAACACGCAAAGGCAGGCCGACCTTTTACGTCCACTACCAAGACTTCAACAAGCGTCTGGACGAATGGGTTCCCGCAGAGCGACTCGATCTCACACAAGAAGTCGAATGGCCGATTCCAGAAAAGGCGGACAAGTCAAAGCAAAAGACTGCCCAGTCGAAAGCCCAGCCATCCAAGACTGATAACGCCAAAAACACCAAAGTCGGCCAGAAGCGACCTCGAAGTGGTACTGCCACCAGGGAAGCATCTGAAGCACCTACGGATCTTGGAGCCAAACTCAGCATACAGAGGTCCAAGTCGGGAGGTGGCAAAGAAAATCGAGACCCGAACGTGGCAGTCCTGACGGAAGACCTCGATGGAACGCCACAGCCGGACGATGAGTCTGCAGTCGACCTCGTGGACATGCAAGAAGCTGCTGCCGCTGCGAAGGCAGTACCAGAGACCGTGCCCTACTCACGAGAAGAGGAGATCGAGAAGCTGCGTACGGGAGGCAGTATGACCCAGAACCAGACCGAAATCAGCCGCGTGCGAAACCTCGACAAGCTACAGATGGGAATGCACGAGATTGAGCCTTGGTATTTCTCTCCGTATCCTGCCGAGTTCACCGACTGCGACATGGTCTACATTTGCGAGTTTTGCTTGTCCTACTTTGGGAGTCAATTCCAATTCGGGCGGCATCGCAAAAAGTGCCAACTCAAACATCCTCCCGGGAATGAGATCTACCGCGACGAACACGTCTCCTTTTTCGAGATTGACGGGAGAAGGCAGAGAACCTGGTGTCGAAACCTCTGTCTCCTCTCCAAACTGTTTCTTGACCACAAAACTCTCTACTACGACGTGGACCCCTTCCTCTTCTACTGCATGACCACGCGAGATGAGCACGGCCACCATCTCATCGGCTACTTCTCCAAAGAGAAAGAGTCTGCCGAAGGCTACAACGTGGCCTGCATTCTCACACTCCCACAATGGCAACGCAAAGGTTTCGGCCACCTCCTCATCCAATTCTCCTATGAACTCAGCAAAATCGAAGGCAAACTCGGCTCTCCCGAAAAACCACTTTCCGATCTTGGCCTCCTGGGCTATCGAGCCTATTGGCAAGATGTCATTGTCGACCTTCTCCTCGAACGTGAAGCCGAAGCGGGCGGATCCGGAGGCGCGGCTTCAATCGAAGACATCGGGACATCTCTGGCGATGACGACGAACGATGTCCTGCATACTTTACAAAATCTCAACATGTTGCGGTACGCGAACAAGAATCATGTCATCGTTCTGCCGGAGACGGTTTTGTCTGCGAGAGAGGCGAGAAAGGAAAAGGAAAAGATCAAGGGGAAGAGAATGATTGATCCGGAGAGGTTGATTTGGAAACCGCCAGTGTTTGCCGCGAGTGCGAGGACATGGGCGTGGTAGGACGCAATCATCAGGCGTTGCGGGATGTTGATGACAAGAAGGATGGAAAAGTTGGGTTCCTGAGGTTCAGTTCGGAGCAGGCGTTTGACAGAGGATATACCCATGGCCATGATGTTTTATGTCTATGCATGAACTTCCATTTTTTATTCTTGTCGCTCACTCGCGTCATTCTGCGACGCAGTATTTTGCTGGGACGACTGTGACTTCGCAACTCAAGTTACCTTAAATTTGACCAACGAAGCACCTCATACAGCTCCGTTGTTTCGATTATCATATCATAATAACGATCACATCGATCCCCGACAAATTAATTCGAATGTGAACAGCTTGAGAATTGTACGACACATATTCGCCGAACCGAAAAGCCACCAACAACATCCGCGTTCGGAACGGAACGCACAGCTTTGACATTTGCGATTGGTTCCATGAAGATAACAACCGATAGTCCTCCTTCCAGACCATGAGTTTCGAAGTGCGAGAGTTGAATGTTTCGAGTATCATATTGTCACTGATCTTCTACCTTGTCCTGCCATTCCCTCTCTGTCGACAAGGACGCTGTGGCGAGGAGAGCGAAGAACAACATGTACCAGGTTAATGTATGGAGGCAGATATCGTATCAATGATGATCTTTGGCGACGTTCTGGTCCAGTCGGTAAGTCGGTCTCGCTGGAGGGCGCTCGGCGAGTGCAACGTCAGTGAACTGGCGTGAAGGAGCAGCTGTGCTTTCTTGTTGCGGCGCTTGCACTGCTTTCAGGATTCCGTCCGGATTTGTCTTGCCCTTTTGCACTGCTTTTGCTCTTCGTATGAGCGTGTGTGGCACTGGTCATCGCTCATAGCGTATCCGTTACTGAACAGCGCCCCATACTCGAACACTGTCTTATCAAGTCTCCACGAGTGATTCTTCCTTCAATCATCCTCTTCCTTTTTGACCTCCAACTCCCCCTCCTCTTCCGCTTTCACTGTCTCCTCCTTCCTCCCCCCCTTCCGCCCTCCTCCCTCAACCTCATATCCCTTCCAAATACCCTCCTCCTTCTCCACCTTCCCACCAGCTTTCACCCACGCCTTCTTCTCCCTCTGCCACTCCTCCTTCAACCTCACATACCGTTGATCCTTTATGCATTCCCTCCACAATGTCTTGAAAATCTCACTTGCGGCCAGCTTCTCCTCTTGTCCCGCATGTCCCGTGCTCTTGGGGAGTTCTGTGCGTTTGAGCTTGGAGTGATTCGGGTTCTTCACAGCTGCTCCCGTGCGAGCGGCTTCTTCGCGTTCGAGTTCGAGGGAGGATCGGGCGTATTTTTTGCCGCCGGCGTGATTGGCATATCTGTGTATGGGGAAGATCAGTTCCAGAGAGAGGATCTTGCGCGCGTGAGACGCGATTTGTAGAGCTCTTTTGACCACGAACACGACCTCATGCTTCACGATTTCGAAAGAACAGAAGGAGTTCGCAACAAGACGAATGTATATCTCCAGCGCGGCAAAGACGTGCTTCGTTCGACCAAGATGGGCGAGATACTCTTCGGAGACATTCAATCTTCGCAATTGTCACGCGCCCCTTTGACACCTACCTCTTCGCCCTCGTCATTCCCATCTGAATAAACTTCCTCGCCATATCACTCCCCACCAAATCGCCCTCTTCCACATAATGATCAAAAGCGCCTTTCAACGTCTTCGAGGACTCTTCCGCGATGGGCACAGTTCTGAAGCGCCAATGCGGCAGCAGAATAGACTTGTACGGCTCAAATGTTAGAACTCCTTGTTCTCCTCGTGCAATCTCATAGGACATGCGAATATGTTGATCGCGGAGGGCAGGCGTGGGAAAGAGGTCGAGCAAGCTCTGTCGCGCTGGAGAAGGAGCGTTCGTCGTGGGCGGTGGAGCATCGGGTTGGGCGGAGGTTCTGGTGCGAGGCATGATACTATTGTGACTATGGGTCACGACATGGCGGATTGAAAGCGCTCCCATGATAGAGGATGGGCGCGCGTGAGCTCAGAGCTGTGGAATGCGACTCGCAGAGATGGTCGCATCATGACGTCGTCGCGCAATTCCTGACCGTGTGCTCTTCTGGGCTTGAACCACCACGCAATAGGATTATGTTGCCCTCCAAACGTAACAGCTGTTTACCGCAGTGTGCGAGGATGTCTTGATGCCAATATCGCATGGCATCAGTGTGGAGTTGTGGAAAGAGAGCACTCAGCGCATCGGCGGGACATTTGGCGCTAGTGGTCTTGGCATCGCAGGTGAAGTTCGAACTGCTGTTCCGACCACGCCCATATCGAGCGCATTACAAGCTGAGCAGTAGATATCTTATCTTGAAAGGATTTTCGATTGCGTACGCTCTCTTCTTAGCGGTGACTAAGCCCAATCGCCTTGAGAACTGTTGGTGTGAACACCCCGCTATAACACCAAGAAGCTGGAATTAACTTGGTTACACCAAAAATCGACGGAGGGCAGTCGTTTTTCTGAGCAGCTATAATGCTAGAAAGTTTCCCTCGCAGCATCCAATCATTGGTTGTGAGTAGCTTCTCTCCAAAGATTCACCAACGTACCTCGAACTAATCTTTCGATAGGTATGATGTAGTGGTTAGCATTCCAGATTTTGAGACGACCCTCACACGGTCAACATCATAACTTCTGGCTACCCCGGTGTATCCCTCTCCAATTATTACCCATGTGCTGGAGCATATGCTAACTGCGGTGCAGTCGAATCCGGGTACGACCTTGAGCATTCATTCCTTTTTGCCAATTTTTCCCGCCGTGACCTTCGCCAAACGGCCAGTCTCAACCGCTCGGCCTCTTATGTGTACAAACGGTCCAGCAGGCTGCTGTTTTGATTATCTATAATGCCGTCTGAGAATTGAAGCTGAGCATATGCACCACCAAGCTTAAGGTGGATGTTATGCACACCACTGTCTTCTACAAATTCACGCCACGAACTCAGTCGGTAATTAGCGTTATCGACGCGCGAACACGTGCCTTACAAGATTCTTTCAACCATCGACATGCCGGTTCTCCCACCTGACACTGTCCCTTGTCACCTTGGGGCCCAGCGCGCGATCAGCTATTGAACCGATCATGAGTCTTGCACGAGTCGATGGTACAGTACTTTTATTTGGACTTTGAGAGACTTCACAGGACAGACGGCAAGCAATGCGTCTCCGGGAGCATGCTCGCAACGAGACAGTTCTGCACGATGCCCATCATCCATGGCGATTGCGACGCTTTGATCCGCATTCTATGCTTTGCTCTACTCCTTCACGCTGCCGATGCTATTGATACAGAAGTGCTGACTCACAGCTTCGCTCGCTCCATTCCGATCCCACGACCTAGTACACACCGAAAAAGCCCGGAAGGCTACGCTTGCCTCGAGTCGACTTGCATCCTCCTTGACTAGTTCCGATGGCGTGGTAGAGATGAGCATAGTAGCAGAAGATGGCAGCGAGCATTGGAGTGGCAGCGCGAGAGTGGATGGCAGTCCACAAGCACGGATAAGCAGCTGGGCGGTTCTTGGAGATGAAGGCTCGGACAGTCTTCTTGCCGCTGCGGAGGTCGCGAGTGCCGACAGAGAATACCTCGCGAGCTTTGAAGGTCTTGCGCAGATCGTCCGGGTTGGGAAGAAGACGTCCGCAATCCGTCCAAGCACAGCGACGCTCGAAGGTGTACAGCAGACGATACCAGCGCGTAAGACGTGTCGGATCACCACCTTGGCCCTCATCACCTGGCGCGGCCTCTTTGAACGGTCGGGAGTACGAGAAGCGACGAGCGGCGGCTGTGATGACGGCACCCTGGGCGAAGCGCGCACATTGTTCGAACAGGTTCTTGACAATGACCCAGTCGTCGTTCGCATCTACGCCCAATCTGCCCGTTAGCACCTTCTTGCCGTCAAGACAGACTCTCCAAAGATTGCGTATGACATGGTCCATGGTGATGAGCCACGGCAACGGGTCTTTGTAGCCACCTTGAACCGCAGCCAGGACACGTCGCATCTGCTCCTCCACAGCGTCAAGACGCTTCTGGAGATCTCCGACGGTAGATTGAAACAAGTGGCCCAATGCTGCCAGGAACTTGCGAATGTGGAACCAGTTGTCGAAGAACGACATTTCCGTGAAGGTCTCCCAGTGAGATCCATTCGGCTCCTGTTCAGCGCGCTCTTCACGCTCCGTGACCTGGCCCAGCCTGTCGGCAAGGTTTCTCCACTTGATCTTGCTGTTGTTGTTCTTGTGATCCTCGCGTACTATCTTGACGCATGCCTTGATGACCTCATTGCGAACTGGAAGCTCCTCCTGAATTTCCTTGTCGGACAAGAGCCGGGCAGCCTTGAAGCTTGACGACTTTCTCCAGATCGTCTTGACCATCGGGTCGAGCGCTGATGCATGGCCTTGCAGACGCTTGGCTTCCTCACTATGATTCGTCAGCTGCAACGCACTCTCAAGTCCGGATGGGGTTGGGCTCACCGCTGATTCTTCCTCGCTTCCATCATGGCCAGGTTTGCACTGGGGCCTGGAAGGTGCTGGATTGCCTTCAACTCATGGTGCTTGACGATGAAAGGAGGCTCCTCTCCAGGTACCCAGCATGGGTATCTGATGACCTCCAAACCATAGAAGAAATCTTCCAGGTAGTCGTATTGGGCTGGAGGATCAGCGAGTTCATCAGTCTCACGGTGGCGATTGTACTTGCGCTTCTGCGCGTGCTCGTCGGCAAGCTTAGCACGGTACTGGTGCCTCGTTCCAATGACGAAGTCGGTTGAGGTTGCTTTCGCCAATGTCTCCAGCTCTTCCTGGGTGAGTGGAGGGAGGAGCTTCATTTTGGGCCAGTTGATGCCAGATGAGGCAACCGAGTGCAGGATCTCTCGACATTTCTCGCCGAACTCATCTGACAGAGTGGGACGAAATTTTTCGTAAGCATTGAGAACAGCTGAAGTTTTTGGCAGCGCCTTGCTGATGGCTCCGAGGCCGCGGATACTGTTTGCGACACGGTTGCGAGTTGCAGCTTCGATCTTCTCTTGCTTGACCATGTTGCAGAGCGCCAACATGTCAGGATCAACCTCAGCCACAGCCTCAGCAACATTGATGTTGCTGTCAACAGAAAACTCCTCTTCTGCCTGCTGCAATATCTGGCGAATGCCCATTTCGGCGGTGTCGACGATCTCGGTATTGTGTCGCTCAAAGAAATCGTTGAAACCGTCATCGAATGACTCGTAGTGATTGTAGAAACCTGGCAGGAAAACACCGAGGAACCAGCCTTTCTTGACCGTAACTGTTGGTGGTTTGTAGGCATACAGACCGACTGAATTGTCCAGGCAAAGCTTCCAGAATTCAGGCTCATGCATGAGCGATGCCGCAGTGATTCCGATCCATTGCTCGCGGATCGCGTTGGTCATGACGAAGTTTTCGATATCAGCATGCTCGGTATACAAGTCGAAGACGCGCTTGCATGTGGCGTTGAACTCATTCGGAGTCTGCTGATCGATTGACTTGCCGCCGGACTCTGCATCCCAGATCTGCAAGACAAGAAGCGATTGTTAGCATGCATCAGAGGGAAGTGACAGTGTGGGAGTCCATGTGGAAGAGCAATGATGTGGTGATTATTGGCATGGTCACACTCACGGCGTCGTTGAATGGATTCTCGAGTGGCTTTGCGCCGGCTGCAGAGGCGGAGGTGCAGGCCATGACGACGGTGTTGGGTCTGGTGGAGAGGGTGAAGCACGACCGCTGGCCGAACGTTGATATATGCGTGCCGGCACTGCCAGCGTGAAACGAGGTAGTTTCCAGTCCAGTCTACCAGTGCTGACCAGCAGTGTTTGTCAAGCACAGGGCAGCACAGCTCATCAAAGAAATCAAAGAAGCATGGACGGCGGGCATCCTCTGGCATGATCCGCCTGCGCTGTTTGACAGTGGGTGTCATCTGGAGACAGAATCGCGTGGCTCGCCGAGCTGCTTTCGGACCCGAAGAACTGAAAGAGCAGGCAAGTTGCAGGTCGTGCAAGAGTCTTCTGAGAATGCTGGCAGCGGAAACGGCGAGTCTACGCGTGATTCAGCAGACTCTTTCTGACCGCTGCCAGAAAGTGTTCGTCATGTAGGGTCCCGCGTAGCGATGCAGAGGCTTCAAAGGGATCACTAAGCGGTCAGCCTCAGTATAACACGCAGGCACTGCAAGACCGTACCGACCAGACGTGGGATATTGCAGCACCCCAGAGACTTGGGCTTGTCAAGCTGGTACGCACAAACGACCATAGCTCTTCAGCATGGTCTACCAACGCTGCCTTGCGGCGTTTGATGAACAAGAAAGCGCGGACCCGTCCATCAAAGCGCCTCGCCAAACACCCGAGCGGCAGTTTTCCAGTCGGATCCATCAACGCTGCATGGAAATGAATGTTTGCTAAGTGGCAGTCCATTTGTGCCCGTGTGGCTCATCAGCCCGCTCCGGAGGAAGCCCAAGTCGCCCAGCTTGCACGATGCCAACCGGCGCAGCTTGACTGCGTTTGTGCAGTAGGGTGCCGTGCAGCTGTCCAGAAGCTTGGAAATGTGACAGGTCTCTTCCAGAGTGTCACAAGTCATGGATGTTTGTGTTACCCATTCAGAGAGGCTTTGCCTCATCGCACTGAAAGAGCAACGCTACCTATATCACCTCGCTCCTCTGTCGTTCAATCTCCGCCACACCATTGTGAAGTCCCATCAGCGCAGCATGGTGAAGCGCAAGGCAACGGAAGAGGGCACCCCGCCACCAGACGCGGCGAAGTCCACGAAGGTTGAAAAGAAGCAGCACTGGAAGGCCAAGACTGGTGAGAAGTCAGGCGAGGCTGTTGCCCGTATCGTAAGTCTTTTCAGCTCACTTTCCCATTTCACTCGATCATTCAACAGAGCACTATGCTCATGTACATGGCGACTAACATGAGCATTGCTGGCTGGTCCGATAGAGGCAGCTACACTGCACTGTTCGTCGGCATTGGACGAGCTTTCCATGAACATGACCACGTCCAAGATACCATGCTTGGCTCTCTCCCGCAGCTACTGACCGATTCTTTAGGAGGCACTTGGTATAACAGAGAGCAAAGAGAACGAAGACCCCAAGGCCAAGGACGTTCTATCTCTCGAGGACCAGTGCGAAGAATGGCGCGAAACGCTCGCTCATGCCTTGGCACGTGAACAAGCGTTCCTGAAGCTCATGCAAAACCCACCCCACCCGCGCACCATCGCAATTGCAAAGAAGTGGCTGGCCAGCGTTCACCTGGATAGACGCTACTGTCACTTTTCGGATGTCAATGTATTCTCACGCTGAGCATCTCCCCGCTCGAAATCGCTATATCTGCTGACGATCTTTAAAGGCATTCTATGCAAACGTATGGGCCAAAGATGATTTCGCCTTTGCAGTTTCAACTATCGACCGTGCAATGGAAATTCTGAGTGAAGTCACTACAGTCGAGCAGACTTCGATCGGCAATACAAGTGTCGATGCGCCTCCAAACACCAAGGAAGCGCAGCTTCTACGACGCACCACATTTTTCTACCACATTTTGCGCAAGCGGATCCTCGAGACTCAACAGCATGCCACCGACCAGGAGTATCAAGTCCTGAAACGCTTGCTATCAACATACAAGGGCCATTCGAACGATACCACCGACGTTGTTGGAGAGTTGGAGCTGTTGGAAAACATGAAGGATGAACTCCGCGAGGAATTGAAGCTCTGTAGAGCCGATAGCACCGGCAAAGAACTCCTTGACGATTTGCTCGAGGTGGCATTTGACGGCGATGAGATACCAAACCTGTGGAAGCTTCCTGAGCACCGAGTGAGTTATCTCTCAGATCTTTGATCATGTTCTTTCGCCCGTCGGTCGAGCGCTGCGGCCGGTTACTTGAAGATCATCGAGCCATCACACAGCAAGATTGCTGGACAGCACGAACATTACTGACCATTCCACAGGTGAATGAGACTGTCGGTGAAGCCTCCGGCGAGCAGCCTGTCGCCGTTGACGACGAGGGTAGTGAAGCTGAAGACTTGCCATTGCCGTATAATCCGGAGAAGATCATCGCCGACCTGAACAAGAATCAACCTCACAGCCTCCGCTTCTACGACGAGTCCATGTCGGGCCTAGACGACGTCGCAACGAAGAGGATCACTGCTGGCATCCAAGGCGCCCAGGTAGACATGAAAGGTCCGCCACAGATTGATGATCTCGCCAATATCGACAGTCTTCGCAAGCTCGATCGCGATGTTACGTACGGCCTTCAGGCTGCGGCTGCAAATATCCGGGAAGACCGCTTCAAGACTAATATGACGCATTTCATGAACATAGAGGAGCGCCCAGAGATGATGGCCAAGGCAAAGAATGACGAAGACGTCTTCAAGAATGTTTATCGTCGCCTGGAAGCTGTCGATGACAACATGTTCCATGTAAGAGCTTTGGTCGCTGCCTTAAACCAGAACGATCTCATTCGCGACGAAGCCACCGACGATGATTTGCAGCGTTGCTTGGCACGCATGTGGGCATTGGTCGCTGTCATGTATGGCTGTGTTGAAGAAGGTTGCCTCTGGCTGACCGTCATGGACTCTCTGCTCGAAGATCTCGGCGCATTGCTGGTTGGCGACATCGACCCACGTCTAAATACTGTCAAGATGCTCAAGTTTCGCAAAATGCGCCAGTCTCAGCCGATGCCCAAAGAAGTGCCCTCTCTTGACCAGGCTACTATCGACGCTCTCGAACGCAGCAACCATGCCAGAGTTCTTTTCGCCGAAGCAGCACGCATGTATCGTGGTGCAATTCAACTTGCCTACTCTGGAGTGTCTTGGAAGAAGAAGACGAATAAGAAGCAGCAAGCGACCTGGTTTCAAAATCTTCTACAGTGGACTTAGCACTGTGGCGCGGAATGCTGCATCGAGAAGCTGCAAGTCCGTCAGCTTGAGGGTGGTGGTGACCCAGAGCAAGCTATGAACGAAGAGGGAGAGGTGGAAATGATGGAGGTGGACGCTGAAGTGGGCAAAGCTGGGCCATCCAAGGCCAAGCAAGCGATGGTAGATCCAGAGGATGATGAGGCAGAAGAAGGCGAGGCAGGACCATCGAAGGGCAAGGGCAAGGCGGGGGCACAGATGCCAAAGGCCGCCAGGGCAAAAGCGACTGGATCGAAGACCAAAGCGGCCGAGGACGATCCCTCTGATCGAGCTATGATGTCTTCGCGAAGCAGTTTCTTGCTTTCGGTCTCTGTTGCTGACTCGCGAGTTGGGTTTCCCGGAGAGAGGTCATGTTCTACTTCAGCTCTTACGCACACCGCACCGAGCCTTACTGACATTAATCGCAGAGCCGAAATTTCCAAGAATCGTCAGCAAGCCTACCCTTGCTTGATCGACTTCGTTCGTTACTCTCGCTGGCACCCCGGCTTCGGGCCATTCTTCCACTACTTCGCCCATCTTTGGCACACTTCATGCATCTTTACTCGTGGTCATAACGTCTTCTTGATGACGATTGATGGCTCTGTCAAAGATGTCGGGGATGACGGAGAGGCCATGGATGTCTCTTGATAGAAACGTCCCCATCCGCACACCATCACTCCGCCATCGAGCGACCATCCGCCGCGCGATGCAATCGTGAAGCGCCGGCGTAGCACGCAGAATGACGTGTCACATGTAAATTAGGATTATTGCACTGCAAGCAGCCATCAAATGCAAAGAAAACAGTATCTCAGATTTCTGCCCCGTTTCTTTCAGTCCTCATCGCACACCAGTATTGGAGCTGTATCAAGCGTTGGAGTTTCATGTGCCGATCCTTTCTTCGTCTCGCAGCAAAATCAAAGAAACTGTAGTGAAATGGCACGAAAATAAAAAGGCAAAGTCTTGGCAAAAAAGTTTCTCAGCCAAGGTCGTGCGCAAATTTGCTCTTTTTCATTCGTAATACTACCTCTATACCCATCCGAGACAGCGCTCGCTGAAACGCTAGACCAATCGAAGCCCCAAACAAGCAGAGGTGTTGCCACCACAATGCGTCTTTCAGTAGGTACGCCACCAATGAGAAGATTACCAATATGACCGCTTGGTCCTCCAAGAATATGATCGCTATTCCATGCTCATGATCCGTCGTTTCGCATCACACTACAACGGCACATCCTCCATCATCTCCACAGCACCTTCTCTTCCGACAGTCAAGATTACATCTCCCAGCGTCTTGGTCGCGAAGCCAGCTTCGCAGTATGCAAAGTAGTATTCCCATTTCTTCTTGAAGATCTCGCCCTCCTCTTCCGACATCTTGCGGCCTTGGCGTTCCTGGAACTCCAAGACCAACGCAGGCCTAATCTTGGTCGCGAACGACTGCATGAAGTTCTGTCTCCATAGCCTCAGAGTCTTCGCATAGTGTGGGCCAATATTCTCAATGCTCTCGGGAATCAATCGTGGCTCAACACCTTTCTTCGCATCGCTCGATCCGGCACGGATGCTGTCAAGCAGCTGTGTGATGGTGGGCAGATGACCACCGGGGAAAATGTATCGCCTGATGAAATCATCCGAGCCTGCGTATCCGGCATATCTGCTTTCAGGTATCGTGATACACTGGAAGCATGCCACACCGCCCTCGCTCTTCAACAACTGGTCAACGCAGCGGAAGTATGTCTCCAAGTATTCGGCTCCGACGGCCTCCAACATCTCAATCGATACCACCTTGTCGTACTTGTCCTCCTCTTTCTGTGGCACTGGCAAAGACCGATAATCGCACAAGAGAACCTTGATGCGACTGCTGTAGCCCTTTGCCGCAATCCTCTCTTCCGCAAGTTTCTTCTGCTCTTCCGACAGCGTCAAAGATGTAACTCTGCAGCCCGTCTTCTCCACTGCCAGCATGGCGAACGAGCCCCACCCAGTGCCAATCTCCAAGACATGGTCGCTCGCCTTAATCTTACAGTTCCGAATGAATCGATTCAGTTTGCGATACTGCGCCTGCTCAAGCGTCTCTTGCGCGCACATCGGATCGGACTTCGGCAAGAAGATCGGACACGAGTATGTCATGTCTGGACTGAGGAAAGCCTCAAACATGGTATTCGAAATGTCGTAATGGGCAGAGATGTTCAATTTCGCGTTCGTCAGGTCGTTCGTTTTCCTAATCAAGCCTGAAATGCGTCCCAAGATGTTACTGCTCAATGTCGTGCCATTGGACAGGTACTTTTTGTTATTGATGAACAATTTGAAGAACGCTGTCAGATCTGTGCAACTGACTTCTCCCAGCATGTAGGATTCTGCCAAACCCATGTCTGCGAAGAGGAGGAGTCGGATCCAGAACATGTCATCATGGACTGTGAGCTCCGAATGGGCGACCGTGTAGACATTCTTTTCGGAATTTTCGTCTTCTAAGCCAGCTGGTCTAGGCGAGCCGCAGACTGTGGTCGTGCCATCTGTGTCTGTGATTTTCAGAGAGCCGATTTGGACATTCCGGAGCAGGTTGAGGATTTGGCCGCGCGCAAGCGACAAGAGAGGAGGATACACCCATGGCGTAGCATACGAAGCCACCGCAGCCGCACCTCGTTGGAACATGATCGCTCCCACTCTCTGGCCGTGCTCGCAGTGGAGCCTTCGCGGAGTGCTGTGTACGGCTCTCTGCGCTTTGTGAGGATATCGGCAATGCGACAGCACTTCCAGACCACCAGAAACGGCGCTCGGAACTTTCTTTGTTGTAAAATCAAGAGCAAGAATAACTCGTAAAATGACAGTCGAGTAGTTTGACAGCTGTGGTTATGGCAACGGGCTCGCAAGGCGACCCACGGTTCTCGGCCGTTACCAAAGTCAAGACCTTCCCAAATCTCGTCTTATCGTAATCAATGCCCCGACAGTCAAGGATAATGGCAAACCATGAGCTGTGTATGACGCGTAGGAATGATCTGTGGATGAGCAGGATGAGGAGGAGCAAAGTAGACGCAGAAACAGAAATCTAAACAACGCACCCCGGGGTTAAGCACCGCCTTTTGCGACAGCTCTCGCACATTCCGCCGCGTCCGTCGGCAAGTTGCGATTGAAGCTACGGGGACTGCGAAAGTGCGTTGTCCGGGAGGATGACCGACCGAGCGTCAGACCGTTTCGAGGCGCTCCAGCGCCCGTAGAGGAATTGGGTGATTGGTGTGACGTCTTTGACTTGCTGCAGTAGGAATGGTTGCTATGCGGCATCGCACGTTTTGACTTTTGATAGCTTCGCGTTCAGAGACATTCTCCAACATGCCCTGTCCAGCTCATTCATTACTTCAGAACGCTGAAGGGACATGTTGCTCGGTCCGATGCGGATTAAAATATGGAATGCTCTCTCATGTAGAATCTCAAAGCTGGAACTTCATCAAAACAAATGATGACCAAATCAGACAATCGATCATCGGCTCAAAAGTGCCGGAGAATTGCCCCTCCAATGCCTGCAGCGGGGCTGAAACCTTGGCAGGCACCGATACTTGGCCTGACCTCCCAGAATGGTGGGCTCAATGGTCAATTCTCAAAGGATAAGCCGGGATTAGTGATCCAGGCACCGTGCTGAAAGCTACGCGCGTTGGAAAATCAACCATCATTCCAATCTCAAAAAGCCTCAAGAGCCTCAAGTTGAGTGAACACTGAGGGTTTGTTCGAGTTGTGTTTGATTCGGCATCAGCAGCCTTCCTCCTCACTTGCCGGCCAAAATAGGTGGTCTCACGTTTTATTGCGGAGACTTATGCCATGCGCGACAAAAGACAGAGGCGAGCGTGCGCCGAAGATCCGATTCTCAGCAATGGATGGCGAACCCGATCCATCATGACATGAAGTCGAGAATGCGACGAGCATTGTATGACAGGCGATCGGGTATACTGAAGTTGGCGTACACGTTCCCAGGAGGCGCTGCGACAAAGGGATCCGAAGCATGTGAACTCTTGGCACCAAAAATGCCCAAACCACGCCAATGTCCTTTGCACGAAGGCTGCAGTGGGCTCGTCCTCAGTCCTGTGTCAGGTGGACATGCTGACAGGCCTTGAGTTGCAATGAATCATCAGTCTCAGGTTCTCGAGTTCGTTGCGTAACGAACCTCCGAGGCTGGAAGCTCCACGTTCCGGACAATTGTTGATCCTCCCAAACACGAGACGGAGGGTTCGTTTGCAGCAATATTGCGAGCCCTCTTGCTGTGCAAAAAACATAAAGTGCTTCAACCTGCGGGGAAAATTGTTCCGGACAGGATAGCCTCGGTTGGCAGTCCATCGTAGCGACATGTCGCCGGGCACCGATATTCTCATCAAACATGGCTGTTCAAATCTGATGTGCCGATCTGACCCGGCTCAATGTGCAAGGAGAAGACCGCTCCAAACGCTAAGGTCAATAGCAGTTTGATGACCGAATGCTTCAAGGCGCTCTCGCCGCGGCGACAGGGATCGCCTGACATATCACTGAGGTCGTCAAGTTTTCCACGAAGCCTTCCTAAGCTGCGTTCAGATCGGTTGGTACACTCGCAGCTGGAGGCATGTGCACAACTCTGACTCCATTTTCGGGTCTCCTCTGCAGTTTGCTCAGCACAACATGGCGAATTACTTGTCCTTCGTCTCCACAGCCAAATCTGGAGTAGGTCCACATGCGTTGTAGCTGGTCGGCGAGGCAAGAAGTACTTCCAACAACTTTGGCCCCCTTTGCCCTGCCTGATTCATGCGTCTTACTTGCCTACTTTGACACGAACAACAAGGATGTCGAGTCCGGTGACGATGGTGTAAATGGCTGACGAAACGGCAGTCTGTTTGTTTGTCCTACATTCTGTCCATTCTCATGACTGTCTATTCTGCCCAAGTGCGGTACGGCCCATATCGTCTGGAAATCTAAGGGGTACATTCTCCGTAGCTTCCACCATAGAGATCGCAGTAGCCCGAACAGCACTGGAAGTCATAAGAGCACGCAGCTAGACCAGTTGATCAGCGACCAAGGCGGGAGGCAACCATGGATGGCCGACATACCGTAGTCTTGGAGGCAGTCTCCACCACCGAATTGAGCGTCAGGCCTGGCGACAGGACTGTTGTGTAGATGTTAGTGACCAAGGCGCGGAATTGATAAATTGTTGTTGCATTGCACTCACCCAGCCACGGCCATGGTGACGATGGCGAGAACGGTAGAGACGATCGAGAACTTCATTTTGGCATGTCTTAATACTTGTCGACGTGTCGAGATGATCAATGGTTCGTTTGGATTTGATATTGTTCAAAGCGGGAGTCGATGGACTAATATATACCTTCTGTTGCATCCGACTTCTTCGCTTACCACGCGCTGCGAGGTAAAGATCTCCGGTCAAGATATGAAGTCCTATACGTTTGCACTAAACGTAGCCACTAATGCCATGTCAGAGTGAGCTGCCAAAGTATGTTTACTAGATTGTTCGACAACGTGTATAGACATCCAAGCAACATTGGCCAGTTCTTGAACGAGCGCCTTCGCTTGACAAGAAGCCGGCCTCCTGCATCACCGTCGATCAAGACCTCCCCGCTTCTGTGAATGCCAGTCTTGTTTCTAGGCTTGTTCATGCTTGCAACAAGCCACGCGATCGACGCTTTTAGCTGAAGAAAAACAGCCAAGACTTCTTCTTTACCCGTATGGGGTCTAAGGGCTCGGTTCTAAATCTGTGTTCAGCTTAGCCCTGTTGATCCACCGTGCATTTGGCATTCGCTATATAGTATGCCGGCAGATCGTGGCATATGCAGGTCAGAATTCAATCGAATGGTATTCAGGAGGAGCAATACGGCCAGCGCAGTTTCATTGCGACACATCTGAGACGTCTTTGCAGGCATTGCACAGCCTAGAAGATCACATACATTTCTATCTTGTTCAAGAATTCAACACGCACGGATCAATCTCGACAGCAGGTCTCTATCTCACAGTAAGGCGCATGTCCTTCGTCGCTTCAGGTATGTGGCTAATAAGAGTCTGTCCACGCCTACTGTTGATGATGACTGTCATCTGTGCATAGAGAGCTGGAATGTTCCGGACGATGCCGCGTTAGGACAGTACTGCCGACCATTGCTGTGCACTTCCGCGCCACGTTGCCCGTCTGTCATCAAGGCATGCTAGTTCTCGTACAATCACTGCCAGTAATCTATGCACCACGTGTTTTTCAACAGATTGCTAAGTCTGCCTGCGTCAAGCAAATAAGCAGGTAGTTGACCTTCAGGTTGATGGAGTGAAGCCCGCTATCGTATTCTTCTCAGACATTATCTATGCGGTACCGGTCAGCACCGCTTCTCGCAAGATCTCTCCTCTCGGGCCAGGCTGCTATGGAGCTCGATATGCAGAAAGTGGCGCGTGGACGTAACCAATCAGCTGTCTACTCCTTGTCCGACGAAATGCTATGTGATGTTGGCAATGTCGTATTATAGTGGTAGGTTACATGAGCTAGTGATCCGCTGGTGCAACCATTCTGAGAAACCGGCTCATCCTGTTCACCGCAGCATTGCGTGGTGATTGGGTTGTACTTGCGGTTATTGCCATTGGCCTAATGCAGGTGCATTGAGAAATCAAGCCACGGCGTCATCTACCGAGCCGTGGAGATTCCACAAGGTCCCTCAAGCCCGGTCGATATGAGTTCCAGAATATCGTCGTGCACGCGTCTTGGAGCCCACGTAGTCTGGAATAAAGGGAGCTCCGATAATGCAAACTCCAACGGAAGGCGTCATTACCACAGCAGGATGCATGCACGACAGAGTCTCGATAGAAGCAGACTTGAGTGTTGACAAGAATATTATTGTCTTAGTCCCGCCACTGCAGCACGCTATTGAATGTGCAACTGGTGCTGTCGTGCCATGTTACAACTCACCTAGAAGTGGTGCTTCTTCTCCTTCCGGTTCACCGAGTGAACCGCTGAATTGCCTAACAAGCACGAACAAGAATGCTTGACACAAAGCAAAAACCAGATTTCCTACAGCGGCCCAGCCAACAGTCTGATACCAGACAAGAATTTTGATGGACAGGGAGTACGGCGGTTGCCCTGGCTCGACACGAAAGGACCCTCGTGGTATCGTCAGTCTGAGTATCCAGCTGATGCCAACGACCAAGAACGTGACAGTCTGTACTGCCAAGCCCATCACGCTCAGACCTTCCGGCGCTTCAAGAAAATGACTGAGCTGGACTTGTGCCAGCAGCCCCAGAATTACAAGGATGTTCACCACGGGATTGATCAACATGAGATGTCCGCCGCCGAAGATGTCGCGTATCCAGCCCACATATTCATCATCCCGCTCGAGTGTTGCTTCGTACGCGATGAATGCCAGCGAAATTGGAAGATCTGCGAGATAGGCCGTGCCCAACACCAGCCTCTGCCTCGTCGATATTGAAGCAAGCCATAGGAACGATCCGAATCTTGAGATTGTTGGTCAGTCATGAGCGGCGCGACGAGCCTCGGAGTGCCAACTCACAGTGACAAGTGTGCTGCCCAGACTACACCGAGCTGGAACACGTTGATCCAGTCTTCCACTCCCGCCGCTGGTTGCCTGTGCAAAAAGCTATGTGGTTCGATGAGTATTCCTTGACCAACTTTGTGTCTAACTGCGCCTTATGCACCTACGCGCTTCGCACTTTTGGTGTTAATTCTCCTCGACATACTTTGATGATGTGCACTTCTGAGCCCGAGCGCCCATGGGACGACGCTTTAGCCGCCGTGACGCCGTACATCTACATCTTGTGTGCGTGGACACAACAACAACACCGCAGCCACGCTTAGGCTGCGGCTGCAATCCTGTCTGGCGACTGCCAACACCCTCGAACGCCGCACAACTCCCGCGACCCTGCCACGCGAAGGAGGAGGGAGTGTTGAGCACCTATGACTACCACACCTGCGGTTCATATCGTCGTCGTGAATCTAGCCACAGCTTCTGTACGCCGCAGTCCTGCTTGGGCGCTTCTACGCACCTATAGATAGGCAGATGGTGAGAGCGTCATACCGCTTCCGCCTTGCGGTGATGATGTGCGGTCGGCCATAGCGTCAAAAGATCCCCTCTACTACCGATTCTCATCCGACACGTCCGCCGCTCGATGACATTGTTTCAGAGTGACTTGCTGGCGTGCCGACGATCGATCTTCCAATAGAAACGCGAATGGCCCAAAGAGCATGTAACAGATTTGGAAAGCATGAAAGGTGTTCAATTCACAAGCATTGAAGCTCTGAGCTGTGCATTATGGGTATCCAGAATAGCAGTCAGCATCGATTCTTCTACGGAAATGTCAGTATATAAGATGGCTGGAGGGACCTGCCCGCAACTGAGCACAAAGTTACTGGTCAGAACACCATCAAATCATTCTTGCAACTCTTTTCACCATGTATTCATTGTCGATCTTCATTATTACCTGCTTCTTGAGCTGGTCTCAGGCCCTCCCGGCACCGCCAACCTTCACATACAGCCCCCCAACAAAAAAAGGATACATAGCCTTCGGTGACTCCTATGCTGCCGGCATGGGCACAGGCATCACGACACAAGACTCTTGTCGTGTTGGGTCAAACAATTTCGCCCAACTTATAAAGAGAAAGTACGACAGCGAACAGAGGAACGAACTGAAATATCAATTCAAAATGTGCTCCGGAGATACAACAGTTGGGGTCAATCGCCAGATTGACGAATGGACGAATTCGCAAGACTACGACATGGCCACGATGTCTGTAGGAGGCAATGATCTTGATTTCGGCTCTATGGTCAAGAACTGTGTCCTGCACACACGAGCATACGACTTCTTTGGCTGGTCCAAAGCAGAGTGTGACAAGTTGAGTGCCAATACCAAGTCCTATTTGACCAATCGAGGACCTGATGGCCTCCTGGACAAGCTGAGAAAGGCGTATAGCTATGTACTGGAAAAATCTGGAACAGAGGTAATCAGCGCCGCGTGCTCATTTCCAAAGTCAGTGTCGTTAGTGCTTACAGTTTCATGCTTTAGGAGCTACATCTCTACGTCACCTCGTACCCTCGATTCTTCAACGACGTCGACAAAGACTGCGACAAAACCACATTCTACTGGTGGCTGCCTGAGTACAATCCTTCGTGGGATCCTCGCAAGACGTTCCTGACAACGGTTCTCCGTCGCGAGCTCAATGAACTCGTTGACCAATTGAATGCTCTGATCCAAGATGCCGTAAAAGAAGCACACGCCATTGTGCGCGGAAAAGACCGAGTTCACTTCGTCGACGTGAATCCCGCGTGGGAAGGAGGCTCGAAACATCGCTTTTGCGAAGCGGGCAACTTCCACGAGCCGGACGAAAATCGCGCAGATACTTGGTTCTTCCTCAGCGGTTGGAAAGACGTTGGGGACGATAGTGTAACCTCAATACTCGACGGTCTTGGCGGTCTGCTTCCCTGGAGGGCTTGTTCAGACACAGGTAAGTCTTGAATGGTACATTGTCCTGGTCCTTGCGACGTGATTCTGAAGTCAAGCGCTGATACGCTCCTCCGGCAGGATCAAAAAGAAATCAAGGCCATCATCGATGCAGGACCAATGACCCTACCCAACAACGAAACCTGTCAATGTCAGTTGGGAACAGACCCTGACCCGTGGGCCGTCTGGCTGTGCGATTCGGCTCGACACATCGCCGCAAAGCCAGATGGCGAATTCGCGCAAGTCTTCCATGCGGCAAATGACGAGATCCGTGCTAAAGATGTCAATGGTCAGCACGTGCCTTGGGTGTTGCCTACGAGACATATCAAAACTTTTCACCCCCGTTCAGTGGGTATGGCGGCGTACCGAGATGCTATATTGGATGCTACTCGACTTGACCAGTGAGCCATGTCATTGTGCAAGGACAGAGAGATGACCTATTTCCTGTTTAGCCCTTAATGCAATCTTTGGACGTTCTTATTTTCTTAACAGCGATCGTCCACAATCTTTCTATCGACAAACACATGCTTGGCATTAGTGCATAAGTTCTGCTGTTATGTACAAAAAGAACTCGTGGTACGTCTCAGGGCAGAAGACGGCAAGTTGTTCACATATGCAGTCATGCAGATTACACGGAATGGACTCCACCTGCGGATGAGCTTATGCTGATCATTTAATTGAGCGATTCGCAACGCACTGGTGAGTATCAGCCAGGCTATGGTACGTCCTGCCGTAAATTCATTCGTCGATTACAACTGCCAGCCCTTCACCCTTATAGAGCACGCCGCGGTAGGCCCGTCGAGCAACGTGCGGTAATCTTGCATAGTCTCGGGTAGGAAGAGATTTGAGCCCGGCATCACTGCTGACTCCGGAAGTCGGAGACGGAAAATGTCTTGTTCGAGCATGTTGGTATGTACTCATGTCCCATTCTTGGCTGCAGATGACAGAGGGGGGACGTTAAGTGGCTTCAAGGAAAGCAAGAACTGGAATGTTGCCGCGCTAGAATGTCTGCATGGCTATAGCATAGAGCGCTGTAGCTTATTTCCTTGCTTCGTGGCGAAGCCAAGGGGTGCTTGTTAGCTGTGCCCTGACTGTTAGAGAGATGACTACTGCTGACTATGACGATTGCTTGGCTCGAGTCGGAATGGTCGGAACCAGTGAACAGACAATTTTCATCGCTTTTATGATATCCAAATAGCAAAATAGCGAACCCAGTCGGACTCGGGTCTCCCTGCTGATTTGAACTAATTAGAGTGGGGGCTGACAGGTCTTCGCGTCTCCCACGATCGACGACGCACCTTACCGTAGATAGGACTGACTTTCTCCTGGGGCCAAGGAAAATACCCAAATTTGAGCACTCGAAATGTGGGAGCAGACACAGCTGTTACAGTACTTGATGTTCAAATCGTTTTTGTACGATCCAATTTGCGTCCAATGCACATTTTGCCTATGACTGGCTGCCAGCTCGTCGCATCAAGCCGAGGCTCGCAATCTCTCCAGATTCCCACCTGATCCCCCCTGCAAATGGCATCTTGGACAGTAATGCGACGGTGAAGTCATCACTCTCGAGAGCGTGGACCAGAGTTCGCCAATATTAGCGTTAATTTGGTGTCGGATACTCCAAACGGTCATTGCCATGGCATTGCGCGGTTACGCTGGTCGCTCGCCGGATACATTCACTCAGGAGCGTCGAGGAATTCATGGAAACTCGTGGCCAGACTCAGAGCGGCAACCCAATGTCACGACATACCGAACTATGTCGAAAGCACTCGGAGAGGGACATCTGCCGCGAGGTATATCTATATTTGAGACGTGAAGCGTAATCCACCGGCGTTTCTGAGCTACTACTGAGAATAGCCGATCGAGCTCCTACGGCCCTCCGACCAAGGTCGTGCTCTGTTTGTGACCAGATCTAAGGAACGTCACATCTTAAGAACCGAGAACAAGCACATGACGCCACATGTCTCGAGCATCTGAAATGCTTTGGATCAGCGACTCTGGGCAGTGAAGGTGTGACTCGAGCAGCGTGCTCCAGCCTTAGCCGGGGACAAAACAGCTCTTGTGCCTCCGTTCGAACCAATCGGGACTACTCGTCAACCGGCTCTACGTGACCTCGTCAAGCTTGAAGGGTGGTCACTGTTCAGCTCAGGCCGGCTGCCTCTGACTGCTGCCGAGTGGGCAGGATCACATATGGCACGCGGCCGAAGAAACTGGTGCACTTATACAGCGCTATCCGCAGTCAAGTTTTGCTCCAGCCAGAACACCGAATCTGTCAGCTACCATCGGGATACAGTATTGGACAGGCGAGATGGCGCTTATACGATACGTCCTCATGATAGTTTCTTCAACACCATTTATTACTGGCTGGGTTGGCGAAGCCTCAGCAGTCCCCACTGATCCACGTGGCCGTGGGCGCGTATCAGCTGAATCGCGCGGAAATTTCACAGCGCCCATGTTCAATCGTGGCTCTCTTGCGCGAAGAACCAGTGCATCCGGAGGCAAAATCTTATCCGAGCGTAACGATGTCGGTCCACCAAGCCAGCTCGAAAATCATTTCCACGTCGATTTTACGGATCCAACGGTTCCAGGCATCTGCATTGCACACGAGGCTAAGCTAAGAGAAGCATGGAAGGACATCCTGAGCATACTCAGCTTGACCCAGCAGAACGCAAGGCTACTAGAAGACGGTAAATTGCCATTGTCGAAAGAACACGTCAGGATCAAACAAACAAGTCAGGCAGTGTGAGTCGTCCTCCATGAGGTTTGTCGCATGGGAAAGAGGACCGTTGCTGACACATTTAAGCTTTGGAAAACAGGAACCCGGAATTATAGCTGGTATGACTTCTGAACCTGAAACCTTTTTCTTTTTTTCTTTCATCTTGTTGATTCAATGTAGAAAGATATCAGCTCGTACTGCAAAAGCAACTTCAGTTGAAGGGAAAGATATATCTTCAATGCGGGGACAATGCACTCGCCTTCGTTGAAGCGACGGCTATAGACTCCAGAGATGCTGGAACGGCTGATGAGGGCAGATACACTTTCGCGAAACGTGAGTCTACACTCAGGCATGGTCAAAGAAGACGTGCTGATATCACTGCAGCAAGTTCATCGCACCAGCCGTGTCCAAACGGCGCCTGGGTTTTTCCAGGACTCCCTCAGTCGCAGAGCTTTTACGACTGTCAGGAGACCAAGCTTGTGCAAGGGCAAGATAGAATGGCCAATCCGGCTTGGTGTCATACCCAGGGAACTTATGGCCAAACAGTCAGAACGCCTGCGGTCATTGTGCTTGGCTTTTGTAACAGTGTTCTTCAAAGCGAAAAATGGTCCGTGAAAACCGAGGCTGCCGAGGTCAGGACAAATCAGGACTTTCATTTCAACCGGTACTTACAGTCCACTTGGATCCACGAAATGTTTCACTATATTGAGAACTGTAAGCAAGTGCCTATAACCTTGCAGCATCCTTCGAGGCTAACTCGAGTTACAGTCCTCGACGAGCAATCGGTTGACGACAAAGGAAAGCCTCGAGGTGTCACTCCAAATGACAGAAGACTACGCGGCACATTTGGCTGGCCATCTTGTGCCAACCTCGCCCAGTATGAACCAGATCGGGCGATACAGTCACCTGAGAATCTTGCTGCTTTCGCAATGGCCGCTTTCCTCGACCAGTGGCATTAGGCGAGTGGCGTAGCGAAGAAGGAGCCCGAAGACGACCCTTTCAATCCGGTGAGTTATGCAATAGCTGTGCGGATCATGCAGACAACTAATACACCTCGAGATTCAAGCATACGCCAGTAACATGGACGATCCATCATTCACCGACAACCTTGTACTGCTTGATAACGACAACCGCGAATCGAGTCCTTCTTCAGTCGACGAATCTGAAGATGTCAACAGCGGCAAAATGGGCATAAACCAGGATCCAGCAGTTCAAACAGCACTGGAAAAAGCAATGGCACATCTAGAAGCAGCTGAAGGTCAGCCTTGTCTGAGCGAGTCCGATACAGACTGAATGTCGTGTTGATTATTTTCATTTTTTCTTCAACATCATCTCACAGGCAGCAATGGCGATCTGAACGCTGCTGTGACAAGAATTTCTTAAAAAGTCCATTTATCCAGCGACTGATGCTGCTCTACAAGCAAGGGCTTTGCCCATGAATGCAACTCGATATAGCACTGTAATCTCCTTGTAGATCAATGCTCCAGTCTCCTAAGGAGTCTCAAAGCCCATTCGATCAGCTGCAATAAGAACACGAAATCTGGAACCAACCGCTATTGCTTAAAGGAACCAGTACTCATTGAGCTTTGTAATAGACTAGGAGGAAGGATCCAACTGATAAAAGGCCTGCCCTCGACAGTAAGCCTCTGGATTCAAATGACAACACCTGGAGTGGAGACGGGTCGGAGATGTATGAAGACGACATTGTGGAGCGCGCAGGTACAGAGTAGCAGAGTGTGTAAGAGATGCCCAGATCGGCAGTTAAGAACAAGAATGACAGTCACATGTGAGACCATCTTAATAGCTACTTGCGCTGCTGGCGAAATATGAATAGTCATCGTGGGCATGTAAGGGGTGCAGGAACATTCGAAGTTGCCAGCTGTGTAATCTGCGAACGGGTGAGCTTCGCCCCGAGGCGCTTAGAACCTGTGATGGGCACAGGCCGTGAATCATGTCTCGGGGTGTCTAACTTGACTTTTCGAGAGTCCACTTAGGGCTCACTGACAGGGCTCACTAACCAAATCGATAAGACCGTAAGTTGGCACACATGGCGACCGGAACGGAAGTTATCCCAAATCAAGTTTCGTTGCCCGTACATATTGCCGACATAGGTACACAAGACTTCCTGGGATGCCTCTTGCACGCTACTGGCTTGCTCTGATAAGAATGGTGGTGTGTTACACAGCTTCCTGAAATAGATCAAGCTAGAACACCGGGTCCACGGGGGTACTGTCGGCATGATTTCAGCTCATAGTAGTGTGCGTCCATACCGGTAAAGCCATGATACGAAGACGTAATTAAGGCATCTCATGAAAAGACCGACATCATAGCGCAGTAGCGGGTACGGTTATGGGTCGATAAGCACCGGAGAAAGGATGACGTCTAAAGTCTAGCGGGCGGCTCAAAGCAGAATATGCTTGCCCTCACCTGCGAGCTATGCCGGTATATAAGAGTCTTTACTTCCACGGCAGCTTGAAAGAAATTCGCTGCAGAGAGTTTGTTGCGCATCAGCCTCATTCGCTACTCTTCGAGAAAACAATCCACTTCCTGTCTGGCAGCCTCAGCGTCGCATTTACCAATCGACCCACAATTAACAGCCAGAATTCCGATATGAAGCTCTTTACTATAGCATACATCGCTGCCTGCATGCTGTCGAGCACGTGCACCGCGGATACAAAGGAATCTTGGTGCAACTACGGGGATAGCACGATCAAAGGTGGCTGCACTGGGCGGAACCACTACTGCGTAAGAAGCTTACAGCATGCACATCGTTGCTTAAAGCATGACAAAGTTAACAAGTGTATAGTGCGTTGACCAAAGTAAGGGCCAGAGCGACAATTTCCCGATATACAGATACTGCGAGAGTGGCTATGGCACTCCCTGTGGCAATGGGGGCACGGCCCGGTGCTGTTGACTTGGTCCAGGGCCTGCGTGAAATTATTTAATGCCTTCCGTCTCTAAGTAATGGGGCGAGATTCAAGGAAAGCAGGGTGGATGGAAGTATCTTATCTCTGTAACGGCTGGAATTCGGCTACTATGGAGGTGGCAGCTCGCCATTTTTGAGCACGGTACGATGGCCACTGGACCTTGAGGGAATAGGTGCCACAGGAAGTCTAGATGCTATCGATGCATATCGGGTATTACGGCTAGTCTGCGCAGTATTATCTTGAATGTGCCCCAACTATCGAATGGACCGAAGATCGAGGGAGTAGGGTCGTCGGGAGTCCAGAACATGTCCTTCGCACATACCTGCCTGCCAACGGCCCGCAGATACCCTAGCTCTGATACTTTTTTCCGCAGCATTCTTGATTGACCGCGTAACATCGTCTTTTTCCTTCTGCGTAATGAATAGTCCGAGCATATCCTGCCATCTATCAATATTTCTACATTGGTCTTCAGAAAGGCTTCTCTTGCAGGAAGCACAATTGGCCCACCTGAACAGATCGCTAAGATGCTTCAGTTCGCGGCCCGATAACAATGTCTAGGCTTGAATCGAGGAAGACCCCATGGCAGAGGCGAATTGGGCCATGATTGACCTAGGTAAAAACAATGCAAGGTACAGATATGTACCGGTAAATCAGAAATTTGCCGCCGAGCTCCACGTTACAGCGAAGCTAACCCTAGAGTCGACGGTCTTGGTGGCAGCGTACACGGCACTTCACTGCGAAGAAATTCCTCGATCGATTTATGCCTGCTGCTTGAGGTGCCGGAACCCTCGGGAATGTAGTCATTCATTTGGATCAGTAGCTCATTACTAGAGATAGAGGGGTCAGTTATGAGGCCGTCCCTTGGCCCGTCCAAACCTCCTGCTCACGTCAATCGAGTAACCTGCACACAGTCCCGCGCTCTCTAACGATTGATTACTTCCGCTCTTGTGCTCAGCATGGAAACGTTCAAGGTCACTGTCAGGGTCGGGCTCCATATACGCCTAGATTCGGTTTCCTATGCACAAGGAGCTGCATTAGTACAGATGGTGGGGTTGAGAGACCGACGGTTGCCAAGCCCTCCGATATCCGTGTCACGCGAGAGAGTATATTTGCTGTCTCTCGATTCGCAGAGAATCGCTTAATATTATTTTCCATGTCCATCCGATCGCTAACGGCGGATCTACAGTGATGAATGTCGCCTCCTTCGTCTCTTTGATGAAGTCTTTCTCGATGAACAACCCTGTATTGGGTCCTGTCTCACGGTCACGATACTCCGATGCACCTCTTTTTAGTAAGCGCAACAATAAACCGCAATGTGAGCTGAACTGGAACTAAGTTGACCCACGCTGCATACCGGTCTATATAAGTGGAAGTTGCCGCGTTTTCTCTAGGGAATAAGTCTCACGGCCTGGGTGCATCAAAGTCAACTGTATTGTGTCATTAAAGCTTGTAAGCAAAACCGCTTCTTTCCAATCTTAGCTCGGCCTGTTTAGAGGAATTGAGTACTCGACGGTCTTGTTGAATAATGCAGTAGTGATGCCTACTGCTTGTCAGAGTCTGAGCACCAAAGGCAGGGAAGGGAGGGCAGATGTGCCATCGCAGGAGTACTGCACCAGGTACGGTGATTCTGGCGTTTTTGGACCCAGGAACACATTCTACCACTCGCAGTAACTAAAAGATAGGATTCGGCCAGCATTGGCAGCCAAAATTCGGATAGGATAATCCACTCTTGACGTCAGAGTAACGGCAACGGTGACCGGAGGTTCGCCTAACGGGAAAGCTTAGCTCATCCTCATCCACGACATTCGGACAAGACGTAGCAGGGAAGCCAGAGAATCCCTGTGGTGGGAAGCATAGACTTGCTCCAGGATCGCGTTCGACTGGGTCCGTCCAGCGTACTTAGTCGGTCCGAACTACACAGGTACAAGATCATTAGAGTTATAGGAAGTGAATGTGTAATCTCGAGAGACATCAGGATAAATGTAAGCCTGGTAATTGCTCGCCCACAAATCACTAGGAATCTCCATGCCGTTATAGATGGCGAGTGTACCAGATGTGCCTTGCGGGGCGAAGGAAAGTCCACCGATAGAGCCCGTGAATCCTTGGTGCGTAGGTTGAGCAAGCTTGTAAGACTGTAGGACATGGTCAGCAAAGATCTTCACCTGTCAGGTAACAGATTGGCGCTCACGTCTCCAACAAAAGCCGGGTACCCCGGACTCCAGTCGCCACCAGTGTTCACGTAATCGGCCCAAGCAAGTCCTTGGATTGGTGCTTGGATTGGCTGATCGACCGGCATCGTGGGGGGAGCAGGAATCGTGAAAGGGTCCGTCTGCGGGGTTCCTGTTGAGGTCGTAACTATTGTGATTGGTGCTTGAGAAGCTTCGGTCGCGGGTAGTACGACAAGGACAGTGGCTTGCATGGTTGGATTGACGGTTACGACGGTGGTCGTGGAAGAAGACAGGCCATAACTGGTCGATGTTGTGTAGACCGGATCCTGCTCGATCACAGTACCCACGAAGGAAAAGCTGGATCGAAAGATGTTGTCGTCATGGACGAAATGAAGTCACTAAACGAAGTTGCAGTGGTGAGCTGCATAGGCCGGTGAATTTGAACTGTATATGGTTTTGCTGATCAGGCCATCGACTGGAGGGTCGTAGATTATTGTCGTCGACGTGATTACTGGTCCATTAAGTTGGACTACGTTGGTAGGTATCCGTGGCCCTGGATGAAAGAGAATAGGGGGTGACGAAGCCTCTGCAGTAAAGGTTAGGTCGTACGGCGTCGTCGTCGTATAGATCGCACGATCTATGACCAGCAACATGCCTAAGGGGCCTCCGGTGCACACAGTAGTGGCAACTAGAGATATGATCACCGGATTGTGAGCAAAAAATGTGACAAGGGAGACAGAAAGGTCAAGCTCTAATAGGCCAGTCCTCACTAGTGGCCCAGGCTCAAATGATGTCAAACTAGAGATCGTGGAAACTTGTAAGAGGCTGTCGAAAGTAATCGACGGACACCTGCCTATAAGGAGATGCAAACAATGAAGTCCCGTTGTCCCCCTTACCAAACGCCCTCCTTTCTGAACCGCAGCTGAAGGCCTACATCACGGTCCACAAACGAGCAGAAGACAATTGTAGTCCAATGTGAATAAGAATCTGGCCAGTAGTCGATCGTGTTTTAGTCATTCAGCAATTCGCAGAAAGTGGCTCAATAGTCTTGCTTAAAGCAGCAACTGTCAATGCTCGAGATGTCCCTGATACACAGCTTTTTTGCGCGACAATGCTGGGATACAGTTCGCGCCCGAGCCTCCAGACTGCAAAACACAGCCTCAAGATCCTTTGCCGATTTTACGCATCTGTGCTTCAAACTGTGCATTTTGCTCATCGACAATTGGTGGCGCCATATCAGCAAGGATCCGCTGCAAGCAACCGATGAAGAAGTTTCTCGGGTTGCATTCAGAATGGTCCGAAATTTTCCGCTCCAACTGCCCGATGTCGTGCACGACGATAGTAGAGAGCTTCCGATATAATGAGAGCACGCTCTCGTTGATGTTCACAGCCCGTGGCAAGGGGAACAGCTTCGCACGCGAGAGACAGAAAACGATGGAACCAAGGATCATCGATTCGCAGCGATGCGGCCCCTGATACGAGGCGAACTTGCACCATCGCGGTTGCTCATCGACCACGGTAAGTAGGTGAACGAACTCATCGAACAGATTCAGCATTGCGGCAATGGTACTTCTGCGAATGTCATCTAGTCTCCCTATGGCCAATGTCGTCAGCTGGTTGGGCAGAAACGTCGCGTGCTCATGGGGGAATTTCTTACCAAAAATGTCAGAAAGACTCTCTAGCACAGAGCCGTCTTCTTCGCATGGCTCGGAACTACACTCCATCACGAGCCTCCGACACGTGTTGTGGAAGGTCCGACGCTCGCCAACCTCAAAGCTGACCCACAAGAGTTTGCGCAAAGTGAACCGGTCTGAAGAATGAAGAGTGTGAAATGGCGCCATCCAGCGATCCAGCCATGGCACCAGAACGTGTGTACAATCATAGTAATGCGTAAGCTCGGTAAGCTGGAAGAGTTCATCCAAAGACAGCTCCTGCGGAACGGATCCCATAGCGCCGTGCGTGATTTGAGCGAAGAGTTCGAACATGTCGGGAGAATCATGCGCGAGACGAATTGACCAGTCTTCTGAACGGCCACTTTGGTTCTCCTTGTAGCCGCCAAACAGCATTGCCTCAAAGACGGGAGAGGTTCGCGAGAGCGTTCTTGAACAGAGTCGGTACTTCCATGATGTCTCCTCGTCTCCGTCCGGTCCAACAGACGCGACAACATCGCCCCGCGGATCAATTATCTTGTAAGACTCTAGATAGTGTGAGCCTCACAAGGAGAGTCCGCCGCGGTGAGGCTTTGGAATTCTCCCCATTCCTCCAAGATTTGTTGCTCTGACTCTGTTGACATGGTAGAGATATTTGGATAGAGAAAGCAAGAAATGTACGTTCTATGGAGAAAACTCGCCGCATGAATAAATATAGCAAATGGACCCACTGAGTTTACGAAGAGCATCTGGGCATGCTTGGCAGCTGCACAGCCGCCGTGGGGCCCGCGGAAGGTTGCCAGCTAAATCGCGAACGTAAAGTGAAAATGCGCAAATCAAGCCGTGGGAGTAGGTGAGGTGGATCGACGTATCGTCTGTGAAACATGGGCATTTTCTCCATGCAGCTCATTGGGCACAATCAAAAGGATGGAGGCAGATCGTGGAGCTTCGAAATTGCCATATCTGTAGGATCTCGGTGAACACCATACATTGTTCATATCATGACATGAAAATAGCCCTATTCGTGCCTTTCTTGGAATTCTAGATGTCTCTTGTCAGTAGGCATCGTAACAAGCCACTGCCATGGTCTCTTTGAGCAGAATCATTAGTAAGATCCGGATGTGCCGGTCTGCATCTCACTGAGCCGCTTCGCCTCGAAGTGTCAGAGGTATTGGCCTGTTGCAGTGTATCAACGCATGAGTGTTCTGATTTTGCACAGGCCAGCGGCAGGAGCCAAATGCAGTAATTGATCCGCGCCGTCCCAATCTTTTCAAAGATCCACGAAGCTAAAGATCGTACACATCGCGATCTCGGGGTAGGACATCCGGCTTGTGATATGTTCACTTCATCGTTTGTTCATGGCATGAGATGGCAATCTCGGCGTGCAAATTGCTGACCGTAGTCAAATTTCGGAAACTCCAAGTCCAATCACCGTACGAACGTAGAAGAGCACCATATGGCTTCTGTTCGTCAATTACGGTCCCAATGTTCATCATCAGCGCGAAATTGAGAGTCGCAGCCATCTCTTGCCGGCCAGGGAGAATATACATGAATTGGCCGAGACACAGCGAGGCCCAGATTCTAGCAAGAAACCAGTGTCAAAAAAACAATTTAATGCGCGATGAACTCGAGAATGATGTTGATGAAGTAGAATGCAGCAGTTGTCTGATGGCGTGATGTTCACTTCAACGCCAAGCCCGCGACGCGACATCCCGTGTCCAAACGCGTCTTCCAACAACACGCTCCGCTCCCGACAGCAGCATCTCCAAACAACACCACATAAAACTCCGCAAACACTACACACGAGGACCATCAACATCTAAAATGCTGGCCATCCAACCCTCCTCATCCACCAAACCCAAACCCCAACCCCTCCACCCCAACATCCTCCCCTGCCAAATCCACCACTCGGGCCCCATCCCCATCGCGCAAAGACACTGGAACCCGCAACCCAACCCCACCAACCCATCCTCCTCAACCCAAACAGCCCATTTCCGCGGACGCAAACTCCTCGGGCAAACGATCGACCTCCCACCCACGCACACAGGTGTAATCCTGCAAAAGACAACCCAACAACTCCCCAAACAACCAACCTCGAACCCCAACACCATCGAATCCGAACAAGACGAAGACCCCCCAACCCTCCAACCCGAAACATATATCCTCGAGACTCACGCCGAATTCACGTCCTTAACAGTCTGGTCACACGAAATGCTTCCTTGCAAGCAAGAAGACGAATATATCAAAGGGATCGAAGAATGGATCGGGTTCGCGGGAGTGGTGAGTTTGCGCAGCAGGATCTGAACACACAGGAATAGGCATGGTAGGGGAAGTAGAACAGGAAAGAGAGCTGACAAGTGAGTTTGTGGCAGATGCACGCGTACGACGACATGCCTGAAAGGACGACAGGAGCGGCGACGTGAGGGACAATGGAGGAGGCACCCAGATGCGGACTGGCACGTTTGTTCCGTGACGAGATGGCATGAAGAGGACGCAGAAAGGGACCAAGAAGGGCACTTGAAAGAGACAGAAAGGGGAGGAGGAGAAATCGTGAACAGGTGAATTGCTCGCGTATCTAACCACAAGCACCACACAAGTTGTCTCCGCGGCAGAAGCGCATGTGGAGGGGATCATGATGCATCGAAGAGCTCAAAGCCTCCACTATATCGTCTTGTTCCTTTCCGAGGAGTCTCTATGGTTCCCGTGTGTTCTTCCTCTCGAAACCTCCGATGAGGAAGAGATGTGCTCGGGAAAAGGCATTGAGTTTGGTCCACATTTCATCATCATCGCTGCCAGCCATATTTCAGCAAGTCCTCGCAGCTCATTTCCTCTTCGCGGCCCATTCGCTTGTATCACAGGCGCGAGAATATCGATTTTTTTTTCGTAACCGGCACACTACAAGAAGTAATCTGGTGTTCGGCGGGAGACCATGGGCTCGCCGGCACGCGGGCAAGGGTCGAATTGCAGGCTGGAACGAAAAAGACTTGTCAGCTGTGACGGTATGCTTTATTGGTCGGGAAGGTCAACATACAAGGTGTATTTCAGATGCTCATCAATTTCCATGATGGCAGCCTGATTACCACAACGGTAACAGTAGTTTGGTGCTGTAAACATACAGTCAGTGCAATTCCACATCAGCGCCTTGCCTCCTTCAAACTCACCAGAGAATATCGTGACCACGTTCCTGTCCTGGCTCCAATTGTACCCTTCCATGACCAGCTGATGTGCTCTCGCAACCAATGTGAGGCCATTGTTGTGGTTGAACGCCTCACTGATATCCTGCCCAAAGGTATATCCCGCACCTCTGGGGCTGATTCCCCACCCACATCTGTCATCGGGATCTGACCAGAGGAGATCGCACATGGGGCCCTCGTGCGGCACTTCCTGAATGCGGTCGAGGGCGCGAATGTTGTCCAACGTGTCAATGCTGGGCGAAAGTCCACCGTGCAAGCAGAAGATCTGATTATCGATCAAAGCCGTGAGAGGGAGATAATCGAACAGATCAGTGAAGAATTTCCACACATTGGCATTGCCGTATTTGCGGAGACACTCGTCGTAGAAACCATAGACTTGGGTGATCTGTCTCGACTCGTGGTTGCCGCGCAAGATGGTGATGCGCTGCGGGTAGCGGATCTTGAGCGCGACGAGCAGCGTGACCGTCTCGACGGAGAAGTACCCACGATCGACGTAATCGCCCATGAAGAGGTAATTGGTGTCCGGGTTGGGGCCTCCGATTTTGAAGAGCTCCATCAGGTCGTGGAATTGACCGTGTATGTCGCCGCAAACAGTGACAGGGCATTTCACGGGCTGCACGTTCGACTCTTCTTGCAGCACCTCGCGCGCCTTCTCGCACAACCGTCTCACGTCATCTTCTGCGAGCTGCTTGCAGGTCATGAGCGATTCAATCCAGCCATCGAGAGTTGGTATCGTGGGCGGGTCGACTGGAGTGCCCAGGCTGTGCTCGACCTTGCCTGCGTCCTCCATGGCCGTGTCGCCCA